>BPLR01005873.1:0-115129 GCA_021605095.1 Caerostris extrusa
CAGCAGAATTAGCAATGAAATAAGCTGTGGAATTAGGCAGTAGAATTTGAAGTAGTAGAATTAAGCAGTAGAATTAGGCAATAAAGAAATAAGTTGTAGAATTAGGCAGTAGAATTTGAATTTTAAAGGTTAGACAAGTATAGAAGTATAATTTTTAAGTAGTAGAATTAAGCATTTGAAGTAGTAGGAATTAAGCAGTAAGAATTTGAGTAGTAAAATTAAGCAGTAGAATTTGAATTTTAAATGTTAGACAAATAAAAGCAGAAGAATGATTTGAAATAGTAAAATTAAGCAGTAGCAATTTAAATTTTGAATGCTAGCAGAATTAAAGCAGCAGAATTTGAAGTAGAAGAAATTAAGCAGTAGAACAGAAACAACAAGTAGTAGAACTAAGCAGCAGAATCCCCAGATTTGAAGTAGTAGAACTAAGCAGTAGAATAAAATTTGAAGTAGTAGAACTAAGCAGTAGAATAGAATTTGAAGTAGTAGAATTAAGCATTAGAATTTGACTCAGCTAGCAAAATTAAGCAGTAAATCTGAATTCTTAAAACGTTAGACAAAAAAAAGCAAGAACGATTTGAAATAGTAAAATTAAGCAGCAGAATTTAAATTTTGAATGCCAGAGAATAAAGCAGTAGAATTTGAAGCAGAAGAAATTAAGCAGAGAATAGAATTTTGAAGTAGTAGAACTAAGCAGTAGAATAGAATTTGAAGTAAGTAGAACTAAGCAGTAGAATAAAAATTTGAAGTAGTAGAACTAAGCAGTAGAATAGAATTTGAAGTAGTAGAATTAAGCAGTAGAATTTGAAGTAGTAAAATTAAGCAGTAGAATTTGCAATTTTTAAATGTTAGACAAATAAAGCAGAATGATTTGAATAGTAAAATTAAGCAGTAAATTAGGCAATTTTGAATGCTGTGAATTGGGCAGTAGAATTTGAAGTAGAAAGAATTAAGCAGAATTAGGCAATAGAAATAAGTTGTAGAATTAAGGCAGTAGAATTTGAATTTTAAAGCAGTTGAACAAGTATAGAAGTATAATTTTAAGTAGTAGAATTAAGCATTAGAATTTAGTAGTAGAATTAAAGCAGTAGAATTTGAAGTAGTAAAATTAAGCAGTAGAATTTGAATTTTAAATGTTAGACAAATAAAGCAGAATGATTTGAAATAGTAAAATTAAGCAGTAGAATTTAAATTTTGAATGCTAGAGAATTAAAGCAGTAGAATTTGAAGTAGAATGAAATTAAGCAGTAGAATAGAATTTGAAGTAGTAGAACTAAGCAGTAGAATAGAATTTGAAGTAGTAGAACTAAGCAGTAGAATAAAATTTGAAGTAGTAGAACTAAGCAGTAGAATAGAATTTGAAGTAGTTGAATTAAACAGTAGAATTTTAAATGTTCGACAAATAAAAGGTGTCTAAAAAATGGCAGTATCATCAGACGGGAAAAAAAAGAAGAATCCGTTAAATGCCAAGATTTACTTCCTGCAACACTTCCCTGACTTTCAGAAGATATTGCGGAAATGGATTTCCCTCCTTAAAAAACAAATAATCTCACTCGTTACTTGTATTGTTGAATATTGATTTGAAAGGTAAGATAAATCTTTGTATCAACATTGAAAATTATATAAAAAATCAACATAATTCTTTATCAATGATTAGCGAATATTTTTGTGGTATCATGAATCATGGATAATTATTAATGCTTTTATTTCTGAGTATTTTTATCTTGATGAGATAAGATGAGGAATAACTGTTTTTTAAATAAATCATCTGTTAATATCCTGCTAGATAATGATAATTATTTTTAAATATTGGCAACAATAGAATATTTTGATACTTCATTTTCAATAATATTATTCCATCGTTAATTTATTTACGATATCAATCGTTACGTTATTAATTTAGGTACTTTTTACTTTTTATTATGTTACGAATATCACGTTTTATTATGTTTTATCATGATTCGTATCAATATAATCTGTTTCTTTACTGATTTCCTGTCTTAAAATTAAAATTGTGTGCCAGCTATCATAATTATCTTAAAAGGCAGTTCAACTGTGAATATTGATGTATTCAGTTATCAACTGTTTGACATGATTTTGAAAATCAAATAGGAATAATTATAGGAAATAATATATATATATAAACAGCTTATATAAAATAAATAAGCTGTTTATATATATATATATATATATATATATATAAAATATATATATATCATTAAAATTTATATTTCAAAAGAAGAAAAAAAAAAATATTTTTGAAAATCCTTTCAACCACATTTGGTTCTAGAATTGATTAAAACTTTTAAAACCAAATTTCACAATCAAATAATATTAATACTTTATAATTGTTTCTAGTGAAAAATTATAATTGGGTTTTCTTTTTATTGATCATATTAACGAGAAAGAAAAAAAAGAATAACGTTACTTAAGAAAAGGGAGGGTTTTAAATGTTTTATGTAATGATAAAAATTCTATATATACTAGTATAACCGAAATTATAAAGTTTATACCTATGATTTTAACACAAATTTATTAAATTTTTAGAAACTTGATTTTATGTTTAATGTAAAAGGAAGATATCCGTGAAGGAAAATTACTTATTTTTCACTACAACGTTAGCAAATAAAATAGCAATAATTTTCTTTAATTCATACCACTAATGAGAAAATTACCTTTTAAAATTATCTTTGAATGACCCTTTTTTTAAAAAAAAAAAATTACTTTTTTTTAAAGAAAATTGCATTTAATTGTTTTGAAAATTATCTTTTTTAAAGAAAATTGCCTTTAATCCTTTTGAAAATTACCTTTTTTCTTACCTTTTTTAATGAAAATTTACCCTTTTTTAAAATTACCTTCTTATTTTTATCTTTATGTTTTTTAAATGAGGAAATTATCTTTTTTAAAATTACCTTTTACCTTTTTTTTACTTGAAAATTAAATTTTATTCTATTATTTATTAATAATTTTTTTCTTTTGAAATTCACCTTTTAAATTACGAACATTACTGGGAGAATTGCTTTTAATTCTTCCAAAAATTTTTGTTGAACAATTCGAAGTGTAATAAACAATTTAAAAATATTTTTTTAACAGTTAAAAAAACTGTACTTAATAAACTGTTTTTCACTGTAAGAAACTGTTATTATTAAGTTTTTGTTAAATTAAAGCTGTTTTTATTAAGTTGTTTTTAAGTTTTTGTTAAGTTAAAATTATTTTTATTAAGTTTTTATTAAGTAACTGTTTTATTAAGTTAAAAAAAAACTTATATAACATTTAACTGTTAATTTTATAAGTTGTAAATATTCATGGATCACAATTAAAAAACTTTCCAAATGATTTAATAAGAAACCAAAGTGTATGACAGGGAACGATAATCATGGCTGGTCTGTATTTAATTTTCAGCTAATTTTAAGGTATTAAATCCTCTGATCATTTGTTGTCTACATCTTTTCTAACAGCAAAGAGATTTAAAAATTTTTATTTTTTTTTTTTCAGTCAAATATGAAGATCTCTACACATGTGAGCTGTTATTCATCAATTTTTGTAATTTTAATTATTGCACATACATGCTCCTGTGATACTCCTTCAGAAACAGAACGCATTAGTACACCACAAGAGAAATTCGTCACTGCCAGCAATGAATTCGCATTAGACCTCCATCGAACTTTAACATTTAACTCTATAAGAAATTTATTCATGTCTCCTGTCAGTCTCTTTTCTGCTTTAGGAGTGTTGTATAAAGGCGCCAGAGGTAAAACGGCTCAGGTAAGTTGTACTTATATCTCAACCTTATAAAATTTAATAGCGATAGGCTAGATTTTGGGGCCTGAATGGCCGAGTGACTACCACAGGTTTCGGGTGCGAGTCCCGGCGGTGCCACGCATGTTTGTTATGGTTCGGAATCCACTTTAAGCAGTAGGTCCCGGTCTCATATGACTGTTGGGCGTAGAGCAGACAACCCTACCCCGTAAAAAAGAAAAACATCTCTCGCCTCGAAATCTACCAGTAGGTAGACGGTCTTGACCCACAATGGACTGTTGCGCCAGTGATGCTAGTTTTTAAGTGCTATTTAATACTCTTTTTACAGATTTGTTTTACATAGTGAAATTTCGCACTAGAGCCATTCAAACTATTAAAGCTTAAATTTAAATGATAAACTGGATATTAAGGATAAATAAATATTAATATTTTTTAAAAATTACAATTTTGTTGTTTAAAAAGCGATTGCTCACAACTTTCAACATTATTTTTATACTGCAAATTTTATTAATAGCTACTGAAATGTTTTCCTCACGACAAATGTCAAGTTTCTTTGATTTGTCACTTTACGGTCATGTTGTGCACACTTTGTGCTAATTAAACTGAGACCTACAGTTTAACGTGGAGTCCGAACCATTCACAAATATCCATGCTACCGCCAGAATTCGAACCTGAAACTTGTGGTACCAAAGTCCAGAACTCTAGCCAATTGGCCATGAGGCCGCTTATGTTTCTTTGGAAATTAAACTTACCCTATCATATGAAATTTTTGGACGTAAATTTATTTCTAGTTTTCACACAAATTTCTAAGACTCTCAAATATTTTATTTTGTTAAAAAAAATTAATCGATGAACAATTAATTTTTAATTTTAATTTGTTGTTCTTTTATTTTGTCAATATTTTTTTGTTTGTTAATTATTGTTTATATATATAGGGTGATTATAATTAGAGTCCCACTTTCAAAATGCTGTAAAAAAAAAAAAAACACTCGTTAGAATGAGTTCAAATTTGAACTGAAGATACTGGAAGAAAGGGAAACGATTTGGCGTTAGAAAAAAAGTTCCAAAATGTATCAATAGATGGAACTCCTAAACATGCGTTATTTTGTATGGATAGCAGTGCAGGTTATTGCATAAAATTTTATGTGTCATGCACACACGTATGTCTAAAGATCGGGCAATTCTTCGTGCACTGCACGTTTGCACACTACTGCTCGATTTGGTCTTCTTGTAATGATGTGGCCACATCTACTGACGTCGAAGGAATTGATTTCCTCCCTGTCCCGATTCCACTGCAATAGAGCCTGTCTGCTCGAATTTCTTAATCATTTTCTGCAGACCCTTGGCAGACAACGATCCACACACTTTTTTCATACCTTTTAATGACCGGAATTTCTTTAAAGCTGCTAGAGCACAGTCGCCATTCTTGTAAAAGAGCTTCACAAGCAGAGAGCGATCCTTCATTGAGAGCATGACCAAACTGCTCAGATGCAATTTGAGGAGTAAGTCCCTCGTTTTTGTACCAAATGCAATGTGTCGTGCTCAAGCCCATCTTTTAAGCTGCATAGTATGCTGCTTATAGCATACTATTGATACTATTTGGAATTTTTTTCTAATTACCATTTTGCCCCTTCTTCAAGTATCTTCAGTTCAAATTCGAACTCATTCTGACGAGTGGTTCTTTTTTTATAACATTTTGAAAGGGGGACTTGAATTACAATCATCTTGTATTTTTCTAACTATAAACTTTATAGATTCACCTCACCATTTCAATAATAATAAGAACCAGATCACATGAAATCTTTGAATTCTACTCATTTAGTTGCTTAAAAAATAGTATCATTTAATACAAATTTTTAAAATTCTAAAATGCTTTTACATTGAAAAAAGAGGGTTTTTTAGGACTAAAAGAGAGGGTTTTTTTTGTCGTACTCTTAAATTAATATAATAAGAGACAGTCCATAGAATACCTTAGCAAAAATACATCTATGTAATACAAGCCTGCCTTAACTTAAATGCATTTTATGTATTTTAACGTGCATGTATGTGTGTGTAGTTTTAAATATTGTTTTATTGTGACCACCCATTGAAAAACTTTGTTTGTTTATTTTTATGAAAATAACTATATGATACAAATGATTTCTCTTAAAGTAGCAATAAGCTGTTTAAGTCAACATGTTCAACCATTTGATTTATGATCCGTAGGTGGACATTTTTAGTGTAGTTTGAATTCTCGGATATAAACTTTTAGTTTCTTTTAATTCAGTCCCAAATATGTTTGTCTTTACCATCTGTATGAAGTTACATTTTTGCTATTTCAACATTCTGCGACATCTTTTCCTGGGATGAAATAGGGAAATTTTATTTCGTCTGAACATAAACGTGACTCGTTGACTTTTATGCTCATTTTGAACTGTGGCATCCAGCTAGTTTGTCTTTTATTACCAAATTGTGTCTGCCCAAAGGACAGTGAATATTTACCTGTCGTAAACTCAAGATAAACTCAATTTCAATTCATTCGAAGTAGAGCTTCTGCTATTGGCTCGCATATGCATTTCGAATCGCACTCTTTATATATAAATTATTTTTTTAAATTGATTAAAGTAATTGAATATTTTGGTGTGTAAATGTAATAAAACATACTAAAATAGCTAATTAGCTAAAGTGTTATAATTATAACATGCAAATATTTTTTTCGTGAAGTAATAATTTTTTTTTCATTGAGCGTATCAAATTGAATTAATATCTTTTAAAATTGACAAAAATTGTTCTTATTTCGAGGAGTTTTTTTTTTTTTGTAATTAATATTTTGGTATAATAATAATAATTTGGTAATCTGATAAAAATTTCACTAATATTCTATAACAAATAAGCGAGTTATGACTATTGAAATCCTAGCAAAAATAATTAGCATTTCAGTTCTCATGAACATCTGCCTTATGAATGTCATGAACGCCTTAGCATTTATTTAGAAAACGTAAACATGTTACGAGAAGCAATTCTGAATATTCTGTGAAGACATACATTTATGTAACTACTTGTTGACTCAAAATAGATACACGAAATAGTATTTGTTTATAATTCTGATTATTTTATATGAAATGTAATAAAACATTACAAAAATGTTCATGTAAATAAATATTTTATTTTTGAATCATTTTGTAGGGAAAATATTACAAAAGAAAATTTATTAATAGAATATAAATGCCAAATATTTAGAAAAATTAAATTTACATTTCGTTTTTGAGAAAAAAAAATGCACAATTTCTTTTGAAAATCGTTGTATGATCCAATATATTAATTATAATTTAGATGAAATTTATTTTATCCTTAATATGCAGATAGATGGCGTTAGGGGTTTCAAATTCACGTCTGGGTGAGATGTAGTTCGTTGTTCTTCATCTTTCTTTTTGAGTTCTCGCAACGTTGGTGTTGAACAAAATTAAATGCTATTCTTAGTCGCATGAAACTCTTTCTATTGTGCAAATGCAACGAATCATACACTGAAGTGACAAAAGTCATGGGATACCTCTTAATATCGTGTCGGCCCTCCCTTTCGCCCGGCGAAGTGCAGCAACTCGACGTGGCATGGACTCAACAAGTCGTTGGAAGTCTTCTGCAGGAATATTGAGCCATGCTGTCTCGATAGACGTCCATAATTGTGAAAGCGTTGATGGTGCAGGATTTTGGGCACGAACAGACCTCTCGATGATGTCCCATAAATGCTCGATGGGATTCATGTCGGGCGATCTAGGTGGCCAGATCATTCGTTGGAATTGTCCAGAATGTTCTTCAAACCAATCGCGAACAGTTGTGGCCCGGTGACATGGCGCATTGTCATCCCTAAAAATCCCATCGTTGTTTGGGTACATGAAGTCCATGAATGGCTGCAAGTGATCTCCAAGTAGCTGAACATAAGCATTTCCAGTCAATGTTCGGTCCAGTCGCACCAGAGGACCAAGTCCATGCCATGAAAAAAAGCCCACACCATTACGGAGCCACCACCAGCTTGAACAGTGCCTTGCTGACAGTTTGAGTCCATGGCTTCGTGGGGTCTGCGCCACACTCGAACCCTACCATCAGCTCTTACCAACTGAAATCGTGACTCATCGGACCAGGCCATGGTTTTCCATTCATCTAGGGACCAACCGATATGCTCACGTGCCCACGAGTCGCTGCAAGCGATGTCGTTCTGTCAGTAAAGGCACTCGAGTAGGTCTTCTGCTGGAATAGCTCAAGAAAGCCAAATTTCTCCGCACAGTTCTAACAGACAAGTCCCTTGTACGTCCCACATTGATTTCTGCGGTTATTTGACGCAGTGTTGCTTGTCTGTTAGAATTTACGACTCTTTGCAGACGTCGCCGGTCTCGGTCGTTAAGTGCAGGCGGTCGACCACTGCGCTGTCCATGGGGGGGATGTTATGTCTGAAATTTCATACTCTCGGCACACTCTTGACACAGTGGATCTGGGAATGTTGAATTCTCTAACGATTTCGAAATGGCATGGCCCATGCGTCTAGCTCCAACTAACATTCCGCGTTCAAAGTCTGTTAATTCCCGTCGTGCGGTCATCATCACGTCAAAACCTCTTCACTTGAATAACTTGAACAGAAATGAAAGCTCTGCGAAAGCACTGCGCATTAATACCTGTTCTACGCGATGCTACTGCCATCTGAAAATTTGCATATTGCTATCCCATGACTTTTGTCACTTCAGTGTATACTTGGACATGTTTCAATTTTATTTTATGCCAATACTGTAGACAACTGTTCATGGAGATCTAATTTCCTGACAAGAAAATGCACCCACTACAGCCACACTACTATCCTGGGGATGGCATGGATGTTTGTGAGTGGTTTTGGAATCCCCATTAAACTGTAGGTCCCGGTCTAATTAGCCTAAAGTATGCAAAAAAATGACCGTAGAGCGACTAACCAAACCAATCTACAAAAAGGTTACTTCTTATGTCTTAGTTTGGATGGGTCGAAAAGATGTTAATCGCGACTATCTATCTACCATCTTCCACCACATAGATTAAAGTTTTATGGGGCTTAGTTAATGACCAGGTCCACTGTTCCCATTCCTGAATTGAAATCACTGTTCAACACTGAATTTGGTTTGATCGACAATACATGTATA
Source organism: Caerostris extrusa (assembly GCA_021605095.1). NCBI lineage: Eukaryota > Metazoa > Arthropoda > Arachnida > Araneae > Araneidae > Caerostris > Caerostris extrusa. The sequence goes on from BPLR01005873.1 coordinate 8,898, forward strand.
GTTCCACCGCGGATTGCGTGGAGAGGTAAACATCCGTTTTCAAAACGGAAGTGGACGAATCGATTGCTTATTAAGGGTGCTGGTTAACTGAAAGCTGCATAAAGCAAGTTTGAAAAAAAAAAAATGTTTAGTAGTTATTGGGAAAAAAATTCTAAATTTATATTATAAAACAAAAGAGAATATTTGATATTCAAACTCAATCACATGGAATAAGAATTGTGCAAAAAAAAAAAAAAAAAAAAAAAAATCCCCGTCTCTAAACAATTTTTTCCCTTATTATGGTGAATTCATCCGACTTGACCGCTTACCAATTTTTCACTCAGTCGGTGATCGAACTATAAAAAAGATAAAGTGTTCAATCTCTAGAGTAATAAAGTATAAGAATAGAGCACACATCTGATTTGCCAGTTTGGGACAAACATAATCCTCACGTGACATTCACAGTCGGCACTGATCACTGTCAGAAGTGCGTGAGAGCTGGTCAATTTTATGAACCGTCTACCATTCTGGACGACCTAATGGGCAAGTGACTAGTGCTCTGGCCTTAGGTATCACATGTTTCATGTTCGAATCCTGACGGTTGCATGGATATTTGTTAGTAGCTCGGACCACGTTAAACTGTAGGTCCCGGTTTAATTAGCTTAAAGTGTGCACAAAATCACCGTAGAGCCACAAACCAAACCAAATTTACCATTCATTTGTTCGAGACTGGACACTTTGTTTACTTACGTTACATAATAAAAATGCTTATATTGCCCTATGGAATACACTGCACTCATTTAGAATTAATTTTCGGCGTGTGTTTAGGATTTTGTTGCTTATGACAGTTTGGTGATATTCGATGAGAATCTTTACTATTGGCTATAGCTACTCTGCGCTGTTGGCGCGAAGGGAGAAAAAAGATCTACTAGCATATAAAGATATAAAAAAAAAAAAAAATGGATTTTTAGGTAATGGTTTTATGGGAAAATGTAAATTTTATTTTTTCTAAATATTTGACTACTAAGCAATTTTCTTGTGTTATATTTTTCCGTCCAATATGATTCAAAAAAAAATAAAATATTCAAAATAACATTTCTTATATTTATTTATTTTTAGTAAACACATATTTAAATAAATGTATGAATTGAGAAATTGAATTTCTCTGAATTTTCAGGATAGGGGCCTGATGCGCGAGTGGCGCTCTACCACAGGATTCGAGTCCAGGTGGTGCCATGGATGTTTGTAATGGTTCGGAATCCACTTTAAGCCGTAGGTCCCGACCTATTAGGATCGTAGAGCTTTGTGGGGGTAGTGTGACTCGCGTCAGTAACATATCTTCAAGCTACACGTGCCCCCTAGGTAGTGCTAAATGAGTAACAGAGGTGCAGCCCTTGCTTATGGTTAAGAAGATAACTGTCTATGTATTGCCAGCTGCATTAAGAAAAAAAAATTTCAGAATCGTTCTGTAACATGTTTTTGTTATCTAAATAAAAGCGCACAGGGTAAAGAGGCCAACAGGCTATACAGCTTCAAATTTAGTACGAAAAGGAATGGAGATATCTACCCCAACTTTCTGTTCTATTAGTATAGGAAGGGGGAGCACCATTTTATTACTACTCTATAGTTCGAACGAAACCATCCTAAATAAGTTCATAACTTTTTTTTTTTTCTAATCCAGCTGGCAAACATATAGACAGTTGTCTTTGATGCCTTAAGGCAAGCTCAGCACAGACGTTACTCACTTAGCACTACCTAGGAGGCGTGTAGCTAGAAGATTAGCTGCCGACGCGGAGTAACACTACCCATGCAACGGTCTACTATCATGTTAGACAAGGGACCTACGGTTTAAAGTGGATTTCGAACCGCTACAAATATCCCATGACACCGCCGGGACTCGAACCGGAAACCTGTGGGTGAAGGTGAAGAAATGTTTGTTAATGCAGATATATTTTTTCATCATCATTGGCACAACAGTCCTATCGTGGGCCAAGGCTGTCTACCTACCGGTAGATTTCGAGACGAGAGATGTTTTTCTTTTTATGGGGTAGGGTTGTCAGCTCTACGTCCAACAGTCATATGAGACCGGGACCTACAGGTTAAAAGTGAATTTCGAACCACTACAAATATCCATGGCACTGCTGGGACTCAAACCTGAAACTTGTGGTACCGAGCGCCAGAGCGCTAGCCACTTGGCCATCAGGCCTCAGGTTCATAACTAAAACAAAACATTCTTTGATCCCCTAAATAATGTTTTTACATTACAGGAATTGCGTGGCATGTTGCGCTTCGCAGAAACGGGCTTATCTGATGAAGACATAGATCTCTCCTTCAACCATTTCCTGACCAACGTGCTCAATTCGTCGAAAGACTACATTATGAAGTCTGCAAATATCTTTCTGGTGGATCGGAAATTGCAGCTGTTGCCCGAATACACGCTGCAAACACAGAATCTGTACAAATCAATTTACGTTACAGGAATTAATTTTCGGAGAGACGCTTCCCAGTTGGTGAAAGTAATTAATGACTGGATTAGTTCTCAAACGAATGGCAAAATACCAGCACTGCTCGACAATTTGGATCCCAACACGGTCATAGCTATATTTAATGCTGTCTACTTTAAAGGATTATGGGAAATTCAGTTTGATGTCAAGAATACCAAACCTGGAAGATTCAATAACTACGGTTTGAAATCAATGTCCAAGTGAGTCAAAATCTTTTTTTTTTTTTTTTTTGTGCATTAATTTGTTTAGTAAAATATGACTAAACATATATGAATATTTGTTTATTAATATTAAAATTAAATATTAAAATGCAAACATATATTGCTTAATGTTATCAAGTATTACAATTATTTATTAAACGGATTTCTGATAAGTAAATTTTAATTTTTGTTCATTTTAGTTTACAAATTTTTTTTTCTTTCAGTCACTCAATTATCAAAATTGTAGAAAGATTAATGAATCAATGAGTTAATTTATTTATTAAATTAAAAATATTATATTTAGGAGTATCCACCTTTTAATTTGTTTTCAAAAACAATTTTAAATGTATTTTTAGTTTAGTCATTTTAACATAAATCAATAAAAATCTTATATTAACTTATTATGTCGATAATATTTAATGATGATATTAAGTGAACCATTCCGTATTTTTATATCAATTCCATGGAAAAGAAGAGAAGTAAAAAAACCTAATAATTAAAAAATGTTTTTATTTAGCTGTAGTAAATTCAGTTACTTCTAATACACTATTTTTCAACAGCAAAAATGTTTGATTATTTCTTAACGAATACAATTATCAACCTTTTCTTTCTATGGAACAGATCTGTACCCATGATGAACATGTCGGACCAACTGTTATACACTTCTTCCCCTGATTGCCAAATCGTGGAACTGCCCTACAAAGGCGACAACGTCAGCATGATGATCTTCTTGCCGGATAGACAAAACGGACTTTCCGCCCTGGAGAGAAACCTGACTGTCCAGCAGATACTCGCGTTCAGAAGAAAGATGAGGCGGACACGGGTGAATCTCAGCCTTCCCAAATTCAGCATGGAGTCCACCGTGGACCTGAAGCAGCCATTGACATCCATGGGGCTGGGCGGCGTGTTCCTGGACAACGCTGACTTCTCTGGCATGGTGCAGAGGGGTGGTGTGCGTGTGAGCAAGATGGTGCAGAAGACAGTTGTGGAAGTGACAGAAGAAGGCACCGAAGCCGCAGCAGTGACAGGTGTCTTCATTGTGCCCCTAAGCATTTCGTGGCCTCGCGATGTCAAAGTCGATCATCCATTCCTCTTCGCCATAATTGAGACCAAAACCAACTTGATATTATTCATGGGACGAGTTGTTAATTTGTAAATTTTGTGTATTGCTTTGTGATTGTAGTTCCATTATTTTACTTTTTTTTTCATTCGATTCCTACTATTAGTTCACACTCTCACTCAATATACAGCAGAACCTCTGTAAGTCGAACTTCTTCACTAAGCGTCTTCAAAGGAGACGCCAAATAATTCCATTTATAGTGATTTCGACTTATGAAGGATTTCGACTTACGCGAATTTTGTAAGGAAATATTCAACTTGTAGAGGTTTAGATTCTTTCTAACTTATTTTGAGTTAGAGAGGTAAAATAAATAAAAAAAAAAAATCAAGTTACAGAGATAGTAAACATGTTTATTTGCAACTTAAAAGTTATATTATGTACTACACTAACAAATCAATATAATTCCGAAACAACCATAAAATTAAAAATATTATGTATTAAAAAAGTAAGTTATTATTATTATTATTATTATTATTATTTTTTTTTTGCTTTTAGACAAATCGATCGTTCTCTAGCTATATCATTATCTAAGCTATAAAGAGCAAAAAATTCTTTTTCTTCCGAGTTGCTATTTCATAAAATTGGTTATTCTATTTACCATATACTCATACATTGTTTTCTAAGAAACAATGACGTGCATTAATGGGAAAATCCTTAAAGTCGGTAACTTATTTTTCTTCGAGCTATAGAGGTAATTAGTTTCAAATGATCGAGTTGTAAAGGTTGTAAAAGATTGTAAAATCAAACATTGCTAATGTTCGAGATACAGAGGTCCAATTTTTTTCGAGTTACGGAGGAAAATATATACCAAAATGGGTGGGGATTGATTCATTATTTCGACTTATAGAGGGTTGAAATTATATGTAATGGAGGTTTTGAGGCTTGAAGGGAAGGGAACAAAAAAATTTTTCGTATTGTGGAGGTTTTCGATTTATCGAGGTACGACTTAAAGAAGTTGTACTGTATCTTGTTCAAATTTTCAATCGCTCATAAAATACTTTTTATTCATCCCCACAAGTTCAAATACATTTTTTTAAACTTATAATAGATGACACTTGATGTTACTACACGTTTTTCAAATATTAATTCTTTAATTAATTAATTTTAGTTTTTTTTAGATTTAAGTTGCATGTATCTAATAATAGATGGCTCCAGATGTAAGAGAAATATTTCAACTTTATTTGTAAAGGACGTTTCTGCAATAGAGTGAAAAAAAGTAGGAATTGACTTAAAAATTTTTTTTTTAAATATTACTTGTTTAATAGAAAGTCTGAAATTCTGTTTATATATTTGTTTCACTGGCCCAGAGAGTAATTTAATATATTGTCAAGTTGAAATGAATGCTTTTTAATTGTATATCCTCAACAAATACGAATTGAAATTCATCCGAAAAAAAATAAAACATTTTCAATTGCTTTTTTTTTTTTTGTGTGTTACTCATGTTTTTATTAGTGGTTAATTAATTACGCAATTTAATGCAAACTTTATTTTTATATTTAAACTGACAAATAAATGTCAATATTTAATTCATAATAACTTTCATTATAAATAATGTTCTATTGTTCTTTTGTCTAAGAAGATTGATACAGATTGCATAAGAAGATTGAATTAAAGAAATTTCCAAATGAAATAAATACTTTTAGCTTTATAATTACGTTCCCTTCCGCGGTATTTTTCAATACTGTTGTTCCATTTTGTGAATGGTGTCTGATGTCTCTTAATTTTTCTGTCCGTGCTTGAGGCAGCAGCTTTGTTTGAGGTTGTTTTCCATTTTAAATTAAAAGTTTTTTGTTGTATACATAAGTTTCAGTAGCCCAGTAATTTAATACATCAGGAGTAATTTGTTATTGAAATGAATATTTTTGTATTGTATAACCCCAAAAAATATGAATTAAATTAAATCTTATAAAAATCTTTTTTTTTTATTGGTTTTTTTTTTTTTTGTGTGTTACTTATTTATATATTGGCCATTCATATTTCTATTAAACATTCATATCATATATTTGTTAATTGTTTTCAATGCGAACTTTATTTTGTTTTTATCTCACTCTATTAATATACATATATATACAATACACAACCACCTCTGGCAGTAATAACAACACTTATACGCCTGGGCATTGAGTCAAACAGAGACTGGATGGCGTGTACAGGTACAGTTGCCCATGCAGCTTTAACAATGCCAATTCTTCATGTCATAGCTCATCCACCGTAGTGACTGTCTTATGGTGACGAGCCAGTCGCTCGGCAACAGTGGACCAGACGTTTTCTATTGACGAGAGATCTGGTGAACGTGGAGGCCAGGGCAACAGCCGAACATTTTCCGTATCATGGAAGGTCCGTACAATACCGGCAACATGCGGTCGTGCATTATCCTGCTGAAACGTAGTGTTTCGCAGGGCTCGAATAAAGGGTAGAGCCATGAGTCGTAACACACCAGAAATGTAACGTGCACTGTTCAAAGTGCCGTCAATGCGAACAACAGGTGACCGATAAACCGCAATCCCGGTACGCTACAATTCGACCTTTATCAAAGTCAGAAACTTGCTGGTACGCACTTCTGCTTCTTACACAAGGCAACAACGTTCAAATGCAATTTGTGTATGAGAAAAACCGGCTGACCAATTTCCTCATTTAAACACATTGTAGGTGTCGCTACCGACGCCTGCTTTGTCTGAATGCGCTTAAAAGCTAATCATTTGCATAACACAGCACCTTCTTCCTGTCGTTTAAATTTCATGTCTGTAGCATGTCACCATCTTGGTGTAGCAATTTTAATGGCGGCTATTTGTTGAGGAACCTCCACTTCTTTGACGTGACGCCAAAGAACCTGTAGCTTCAAATTTCTTCATCATTTTCTTCAATGCAGAAGACGTTATTGGTCCTTTGCTATCTCGCATACCTTTCATGTAGCGATATGCTGGCAATGGCACTTTCCGAATTCTTATAATAAAGTTTAACTAAGAGGGCTTTCTCAACTATGAACAGCATTTCGATGCATACAAGCTACGACTACCATTACCTGCTGCAGTTGCTCATTTTTATATCACTTGTTGCTTTGCATAATCCTACATCAAAAATCCGACAGCGCCATCTGTTGGTCGCCAACAGTACTATTTTTTGTTGCCACACAAACCCGGTTTCTTTTCCATCCGTTTGGTTATCTTTGTATTTTAATTCGTTTTCGAATTATTCATTTTTAAAGTTCGTCCTGACTTTTGATCACCCGGTATATGCACTGTTAAAATAAATAAAATAGAGGGGATTGGTTAATTAAGGCACAAGCAATGTTTTAAACGGATTTGTTACGAAACGACAAATGTTTAATAAGGTATAACCGTGGTTCTATCTACGCAGCCATGTTCCCTCCTACGCACTGCAAGAGAGCACTTGCGGCGTTCAGAAGAAATCATCAGTAGGCACCTAGACCCTCGCCAGAGACGACGTATGGCAAAACAGCTTCTGCCGTTAGTTACGAGCTCTCATCCCGAGAGCTAGAAGTGGAGTCCTTCCACAACTGTATAATTAGCTGCTACTTCAGAGAACGTTTCACTTCCAGTCTCCCACCCTGAGAAGATATAGTTAGGACCATCCTCGGCATAAATTAGCGTACAGACTCTCATTGAGGGAGGAAGTATATTTCGCTATTCAGAGTATAATAAGTTAATTTAGAGTGCAATTTTAAAATTAGTAAAAAAGTTAATTCAGAGTGTAACTTTATTTACAGCCAGAAGTGGAATCCTTCGACGAATGTATAATTAGATGTTTTAAATGTGGTAATAAGGCTAAATTTTGGCTTAAAAGCGATAACATTTGGAGCAAAAAGAATTCCAGAGATAAAATTTTTTTAGTGATAAAAATTTGGCGAAAGCATTAACTTTTGGCGTAAAAGCACCTCATAAAACAAAATTCTCTTAGTGAGAAAGTTTGGCGATAAAGCATTTCGAGGATTAAAATTTTTACAGGATAGTGATATTATTTGGCGTTAAAGCGATAAACTTTGGCTTCAAAGCCTTTTCAGGAATAAACTTTGACGTAATAGCTGTTTGGCTACTAATATTGGCTCAATAGTACTATTTGGCTATAAATTTTGGCGAAATAGCACTTTACAATGACACCGAACAACGGCAGCTTTTTTTGTTTGTTTACTTGGCGATTTGGCAACCCAGTGAAGGATTTTGGCGTAATATAATTTTACCGCCAAACTACCTGGCCCATTAATTTCTATGCTTACCTACCAACGTGGCGATGTGTTTGGCACAAAGGGTACAGGATTCTAGATTTTAACCAAACATTATTTTTAATTTTAATTGTGGTACTTGTGTGCGTCAAAATAAATGTGTTATTGGACTTGAGACTCGTTTTGACCACACTAACTTTCCAGCTGCACAAACAAACAAACAATGACACATCAACTACAAACTGGGGCCCGACGTGAGGCCTCCCGTACTTGCAACGACTGCAAAGGTAGTATACTCCATTGAATTTGTGTATTTAGTATCCAAAATTTGTCACTTGTAAAGTACCTCAAATTGAGAATATTGCAAATCTGATAAATATAGTTTGTAATGTGCTGTTTACAATGTTTCCATTGTGCTACAACAATGTTATTCTTATAACAATGCAGTTGCCAAAATATTTATAACAATTATATAAAACATATTTTATAATGATCAATATAAAAAAAAGCGACTATTAAAGTCCTGACTAAGAAAATAAACGCATCAACATTATTACAAAAATTCTTTTTAACTAATGTACTTTAAAATTATTTTATGTAATTTAAAAATGCCAATCCGCAAAAAATATCAATCCTCAATTCTGTGGAAAAGGAGCCTGAACTTCATCTCAGAGGTAATAAAGATCAACGGAAACCAAACAGGTCCACTTTTGCCCTAATAGAGAAAAAAAAAAATGTATGATGATCTTTTGTCAGGAGCAATTTACATAAAATTATTGAAATTTTATAAAACAAAACATTTTAAATGAAATTTGTTTAATTTTTACATAGTAATAAATTAAATTGTGGCCTGTTGTACGTAATTTAAACTTAAATTCCTTTATTTTTAATTTTTATTTTGTATTTTACTTCTATTTATTTTTTTAGTATTTTTTAATTTTCTACGAGTGCCCTATTTTAAATTTTTGAAACTTTTTCTTGCATTTTTATATTAACCTTAAGCAGTCAATTGAAATTGTTAACTTTATCTATGAATTAAGATGAGGAGGTTAAGGGGTCTATCCCCATTGGTACTCCGTAATCGGTACCAGTTGCCATTTGCCATTGGGGACTGATGGTCGTGTGACTAGAGCTTTGGTGCTAGGTGCTTTTAGCTCCCGGGATGAGGGATTGCAATTATGCGCCAGTTGCGCCGTGCGCCTTCTCTGGAAGGAGTCTCGATGCCAAATGATGATTTCTTCTGAACACCGCAAGAGGCGCTCTTGCAGTGCGTAAGTTTGGTTTGTCACTCTACAGTTATTTTGTGCACACTTTAGGCTAATTATAACGGGACCTACATTTTTTAATGTGGATTCCGAACCACTAACAAACATCCCTGCCACCGCCAGCATTCGAACCTAAGGCATGTGGTACCAACGACTAGAGTTCAGTGCGTAGGAGGAAACTCGGTTGCATGGGTGAACCAGGGTTACAAAAGTCAATTTGCCAGCAAGGAAAGTTAGTCACTTTATATTTAAAAAAATTCAATTACAATTGTAAGAATTATTTATTGTACAAAATTAAATGTAATGAATTAAAAAAAAAAAGTGCATATAAAATGTTTCATAAAAATAAATATAAGGAACTCAATATTCAGATATAACAGCACTGAAATACAACTCTCAATTTACTGACAAGAATGAAAAAAAAAATTTTATTTTTTCTGAAATCTTACTTTTGCTTTTCCTATTAGCATGAAAAAAACCAACAACAATTTATTCTTACGTTAACATTTAATTCAAGCTGTTACATAATTATTTAATAATGTTATTAGTTGTGTTGTTAAATTGTCGCTTAAAAAATAATGTCGAACATTTTTATTTTTCAAAAGGTTTTATGTTTTTTGATTTGGAAATAAAAATTTAAAAGAAAAAAATGGGGTTTGATAGCTCACACCCACGACAAGAGATTTTTTTTTGTGGTAGTACGATAATACCTTCAATTCATGCTAGTTTCAAAATCTTAAAAACTGCCGAAAATTCAACGATTTTTTGATACTCGTTAAAGGTGTGGTTTGATTTGCTGCACTGCGGTCATTTTGTGCACAATTTATGCTATTTAGACCTGGACTTACAGTTCAACGTGGATTCCGAAACACTCACAAACATCCATGCCACCGCCAAGCTTCGAGCCTGAAGCATGTGATACAAAGGCCACAGCTCTAGCCTATTGGCCCTCAGGCCGAGCGTTAAAGATGTGAGTTAAACTGCATTTTTACAAACATATTGATTTTCGTTCGTATATTTTATAATTATTGAAACGATTGCTATTTTATTGAAATGTAGATAATAATTTTATAGAAACTCGTTTTATTAATGCTTCAGCAGCCTGAAACAATTTAGAGACAATGTGATTAATTATTCTACGTTTTTATCCTCTTACTTCATTGCTTAAATTGCAGAATTAGCAGAAATTTTACAAGGACAGTTATTCATACACTATTCATGAGTATCAAAAAGCAATCAGAAATGTTTAAATGTAAAAGATTTACAATAATAAAACTCACCAATAGTTATTAAGTAACAAAGTTAATCCTTTTATGCAAATACGGAAAAATAATTTTTAGGTTGCAATTTTCTAAAATAGAAAAGATATATATTTGAATTTTTATTTGGCCTTGATATTTATATGATGTTACAAGCAAATTCTTATTAACATAATTCAACTGTGACCCAAATAGCATGATTTCCTTGGTTACAAGGATTATTATTATTAATAATAATTATAAATAATATCTGACGCTTCCCTTCTTTTTTACAACTGGCGATTCTTTGAATTTGAGGAATTTTTTCAGAATAAACTTTTTTAAATTTAGTAATGGAAGTTGCTATACATTAAAAAATAATCCCACAATATATTTAATTGCTCACAAAAGATATGAAAAACACTCAATTGGCGAAATATGCAATAAATATTCGCCGCAAAATAGTGAAACGTCTTGCCTCACGTAATAGCTCACGTGATTTTCTAACCCATTCAGAATCGTTTTAATTTTCATTCTGAACTTTGACTTCCTGCAAGCCTGGTGTAGATTAGCTTCTGTCACTTTGAGCATGTAGTAATGTAAAAGTTTTTGCCTGATGGTCGGGTGGCTGGCGTTCTGGTTCTCGGTGTCACAGGTTTCTGATTCGAGTCTCGGCGGTGCCATGGATGTTTATAGTGGTTCGATTCCACTTTAAGCCGTAGGTCCTGGTCTCATATGACAATAGAGATAATTTCATATGACAACATTTCTTGTATCTATTTAATCTTTAGTACGCACGTAATTAAATAAAGGCATGATTCGAGAAGAACTCGGAATGTTCAGAAACGCTTCGTCACATGATCTAAATCAGGGATAATCTAATCGTCATAATCCAAACTTTACAGCCTTAGGGCCATACTGATTACTCCAGTAAGTACCAAGGGCCAAAACTTTGTTGGAGTTTTATAAGAATCTTACACTGATACAATTTGAAAATTTACAGAAATTTGCGCGTGGACTGTTTTCTGTTTTTGGTACTATTATTTACTTGTGTGAGAAAACATTCTCCAAAATGAAGTACAGATCTAACTTAACCGATGAGCATCTTAAATCTCTTTTAATAATGGTACAAGTAAAATGGATCCACAACTACAAACTATTGTCAGTGAAAAATTACACTTACATAAATCTCATTAGTATTTTTTTACAAGTGCGAATGAATTCCTCGCGGTTTCCGCGTTAATTTAACTTTTCTGTTCATGAGGATTTTCAGGACAAACATCATATATTTGATTCAGGATTTATACAATCCAAACATCGATATACATACATATGCGATACTCTTTTACCCCAACATAACTACCGAGGGTAACCGCGGGATGTTCACTAGTTTATAATGTTAGCGGGATTCATTTCAACTATTTGTTAGTTGTCATGCTTAAGTTAAATTTTCTGCGTATTATGCTTGTCATTAAGCTTCCCCCAGCAAATCAATAAAGCCGAGTTATTATCATTCTGTGTTTTTTTATCCAACTTATTACAGCAACAATAAGCGGTGTCGCGGGCCGGATTGATGACCCTGGCGGGCAGTAGTTTGACGACCCCTGATCTAAATAAATGCGAGCAAGGAAAAGAAGCCGAGTGGCGATACAGCGCCAACTCAAGTCCGAAAAGAATGGGAGAGGATTTCCTATCCAATTTGTCCATCCTTGCCGTGTTGATGGGTTTTTTCTGTTAACAGTGTCACAACTGTTGAATGACTTGGAAGTATCCTTTTTCCGTCAAAATGCCGAAACGAGCAAGCACATTGGATACTACAGTTGGTTTAATGTGCAACTCATGCCAAATACGTTGTCATTTCGATTCAAAACATCACTGGCAGCCGAATTCACTTTCTTTATGCGCTTACAGTGCCATGTATTAATAAACTTTGGAACTCTTTTTTGATATCATACCGTTTCCCCCTTCTTTAAGTATTTTCAGTTTAAAATTAAACTCAAATTTGAATTCATCGTGAAGAGTTGTTCCTTTTTTTACAGCATTTTGAAAGTGGGACTTTAATTATAATCACCCAGTATAAAAAAATATATATCATGCATATTATTAAATTCTCTATGTTATGATATTTGATTCATTTTAAAACGCAGTAACTAAGTGCTTTCATACTGAAAAAATCTGTAAATAAAGCGATATTTTAATTGAGCATGACTCTCTGATTGTGTAAGCTAGTACATAATTTTTTTTTTTTTAGACATCTGTTTTTTCAAACTTAGGAAATAATCTAAAAATAATTATAATGATCACACAAATTAAAACGCACCGCATTGTTATTTTAAACTGAAGCACTTAATTATTTATTTATTTTAAATTTGGAAATAAAATAATCAAAGAATGCATAAAATCTCAATTAGCGTTACTTCGTAGTCACTAATTTATTATGCAATTTTCATTTCCAAATACCGGAAGTAACTCGAGATGACGTCACGCGCATGTCATTCAGAAATGTTATATCGATTCTAGTCCCTCGTATTTAAGTTCAGTTGCTTAGAGAATCCGTACAAATTTCAGTCACTGAGTTTTTTAAAGAATACAGCACGTTAATATCAGGTAAGATCCAAATATATTTTAAAATTGAAAACTCATTAATGGAGGTTTTTGAGAAAAATATAAAGATATATATTAAGCATTAAGCTGATTCTATTTCATTTAAATTTTATTTTATGAAACATAAAAACTGGATCACGCTTAACAGATCTTCTGATTCTACCTACTTTCGCTTGTCTTTTACTACTGTGTCCAAAAAGTAAGACCGATTTTCAATTTAAAATTTCCGGGGCTTATGGAGTTTCAATTTTTCTTTTTTTAGATTGCTGGCACTGTCCTAGATATCTGTGTGAAATTCGACGTCAAAATATTCATTAGTGTTTGAGTTACACTTGGCTTTATGAGACGATAAAAGTGTTTTCAGCGACTTTTGAAATGTCTGAATGAATTGTGCAAAGAACTTGCATTACGTTTTTGTCTGCGAAAACGTGTAGAATGTTGCAGAAATCATTCGGTGAGCATTCTTAAATCGGAAAGAAATGTTTAGAAGTGGTATAAACAGTTTAAAGAACGCAGAGAACGCGTTGAAGACGAAGAGGCCTCTAATCGACCACCAACCTCAACCGGCGAAACTCGCGTTCAAACAATTAAAGATATGGTGCTTGCAAACCATCGATTTACAATTAGAGACCTTGCTGATGATGTTGGAATTTCAAAAGGATCGGTCCATTCCATTTTGGGCCTCATACGCTTCAAATCTCGAAGGGTACCGAAAACGCTAAATGCGCCAGCCTACACTGCATTGATTCTTCGTGACTTCTTCGCCAAAAATGAAACCCATATCGTTCCAAAACCAATTTATTCACATCGTGCGACTTCTGGCTATTCCCTAAACACGAAAGACCACTCCGGGGACGCCCTTTTTAGTCAATTGAAGAGATCCAACCGGAATCGTTGTGCGCTTTGAAGGCCATCCCTGCCGACGACTTTTAGCATGCATTGAGGATTGGAAAAAAAGTTGGCATAAGTGCATTGTGTCCGGAGGGGATTACTTTGATGGACGAAATAAATTTGGAAGAATAATTAAACTGTTTGAAAAAAAATATATCTGGTCTTACTTTTGGGCACAGTAGTACTTGCCTTTAATTAAATGATAAGAAAAGAAAATCTTTAAAATAAAAATTCAAATCTGCTAATATTAAATTGATTTAACCAGAGAAAGCATTTACATGATTAAAATCTGTTCATACATAATCTATTAATTTCATGTGTAACAAATTAAAGGTAATCAAGTAGACTATTCATATATGAAAAGATTCTTTGACATTTGTCTGCATATCCCGGTAAATTGAAATGGTTCTTTCTGTACAAAGAAATTCTACTACAAAAAAAAAAAAAGAAAAAACGTTCGAAAACGAAACACGTAAATGCAAAACGTTGTACGAAATCTACGTTGCTTACCGACTCTATTGATAAATTTTAACCAGTTATAAAAACAATATAGAATCAATAAAAAAACTGTAGACTAATTGCCCTTTTGCAATTGTAACTAATTAAAATTTTGTATGGATTCAATTACGGATTTACAGTCTTTTTTCAATCTTTTTATTATTAATTAAAATTTCGATCAACCCTTCACAATCTTCTACTTAATCATATTAAATTTTATGCATTTTGTACATTTTTTTTAAAACTATGAATAAAATCTGTTAATCTGATAAATTTTATTAATCCATTCGTTAAATTACTCAAATGGAAATGAACTTGCATAAAAAAAAATGCAAAGAATATATTTTTTTTCATAATAATGTAAATTCAAGGATATTGATAATATTCAATCGGAATTCGACGAAACTTATTTCAATAATTGTATAGAGAAAAATTTTTAAATTGAAATTAATAATGTTTATTGGTAGATTCAATACACAAGTAATTTTGTAAAAAAAATAATAATAAAAAAAAATCATCATTTGAGATTCACTTTGATATTGATTTCGCTGAATTATTTCTTGAGTATGATGTTGAAATGTATTATTGTGCAATTAGTATAATAATGATAAACTATATTATAACTGTAACTTGAATAGAAGAATACGAACATGCTACGAAATTTTAATTTTGTAAAGAAATTTCTTCAACTTCAATTGCTGTTTCTCATATTCAATTGCTTCAATTCAATACCAATTTGTTAACTTGTGGATATTAGTTACAATATACTTCGGTATAAATGAAATTTATCTAGTTAGCATAATCGTAACATAAGCCCATTTACCAAATTTTAATGCAACATCGAACTTAATTAACTTTTTCCTTTCTTTAAATTTTTTACTTAATTATAAAAATTTCTGCATATATTTCATTTAATTTCGTTGTAATCGTATATTTCAATGCAGAATATTTTGCAACTCCCGCAATGCTTCAAAATGGAACCACTAACAGTCCAAAATTTCCTTTTTTAACTGGCCATTTTGGCAGTAATAATTCTAAAAATCCAATAATCCGTTGACAAACTAATCAATGGTGCATCACTTTCTATGTACAACTAGAGATGTATTGTTCAGCTTAGAAATAGAACGTAAAGTTGACGTCCTGGAAGTCGTTCGGACACTGAAATATCTCGATGTAGACTGCTAGCCAATGGAAAAGATCGTCTTCTGCTCAATAGGGATCGCTAGCAGTCAACGATACGAGTTTTATGCCAAATAGAACGTGAAGTTGACTTCCTGGAAGTCATTCGAATACTGAATCGTAGAATGCCAGCTAATGAAAAGGATCGTCTTCTGCTCCATCAGGATTCTAGTTCGCTAGCATTCTAAGATGAGAGTTTTAAGTATGGGGTAAAATTCCACCTTAAGTGCACAGTGGTGAATGGGAACCGCAAATGCAAACATTACTATCTTTAATATAAAAACAAAAATGCTGATACATTAAGTTTGCGAGGATCTATTCACCCACATATTGGAAGGTGAATATTGCCCTAGAGGACTTTCGAGGTCCATATTTTTATGTCGTACTGAGCACTCTGGCAGCTGAATAGATTAATCGATGTGAGACTGACTGTCGCAATCGCCTCGGTTCTGAAAGAAGCGACTGCAATTCACGTTACCAAAAAGAGAAGAGAAGAGTAGTGTAGAACCGAACCTTCCTTGTATCTAACAGTTATCCCTAAACCACGAATCGGGCATTCATTTGTAGTTGTAAGTTGTAGTATTTTCGATAAAGTGTATGTAATATCAAAGAACCCAGGTAGCATATACCCGAATAGCCTATAGTTTCAAACGGGAACTTTGAATTCAACTATAAACAACCAATCAGTCGTGCAGAATTTTATGTTTATTACTCTCAAAGATTTAAAAGATTACTTTGAAAAAAAAAAAAAACTTTTACATTCATCAGAAAAGAGGAATGATGTATTTTCAAATGTACAAATATAAGATCCTTATACAAATATAAGATCTAATTTTCTATATTATTAATTTTAAAACATTCATCATGATTAGATAATCATTTTACGATTTTCACTCCACATTCAAGGAAACTTCTTAAGTTTAGAAAATCTTTTATGCAAAAAAAAACTTCAAGATATTCGCACATTGAATTCAAAAATGCGTTGTGTAATATTGCAAGAAACCGCTGTTTCTATAACCGTTTTAAATTTTTCCCAAGTCCTTCGTTACAATGTGAATCCTTTTGTTTGCTCCTAACTTTAAGTTATGTTATTACTGATCACTTCCTCACCAATTTCAGTAAATTGACGTTTTCCATCTCAATATGGGCATTCAAATTTTGACATCACTTGCAATGACTTCAAGATCAACTGATAACTAAAAAATAGAAGTGCCAGTTTCGTTAAATTTGATAGCTTTTGGGGGTTAAAAATGGCTAATTCTTTAATATTTGATTTGTAAAATTTAATTTAGGGCTCCCATACAAGTGCCTAACAATTGGTCAAGGTACAAATTATTCTTTGAATATTCTAGTTTCTATTTGAAAAAAGGCTTGTTTTCCACTACCTTTGTAATCTCTTTCACAGAATCAACATGAAGACTAATTTCGCCCTGCTTTGTGCTTCATTGGCTTTTGGAGTTTCCTTTTCCCGAGCAGGTAATGAACCCTTGGATCCACAGAACTACCAGAAATTGACCGAGGCCAACAACGAGCTTGCTTTCAATCTGCATCGAATGTTGGCAGGTAACAAATCGGCCAATGTTTTCTTCTCCCCTTCAGTATATCAGCAGCTTTGAACTTGCTTCTGTTGGGCGCAAAAGGAACCACTGCTGAGGTAAGATTTTGGCTTCGCCAATAAATGTGTAGCACAGGAGTGGCCAACCCGCGGGCGCAGATATTGCCTACTATTATGAATTCGCAGTTATGAGTTCGCGGAATAATTCAATTAGTCCAGTCACATTAATGTGACCACCACCTACTTTCGACGTGAACATGAAATAGCCAATCACAAAAGGCAGCCCATTGCAGTGGAGTGTATATAAAAAGAATTCCACGTAAAGCCAGAATATACAAGAGTGTATATTCTGGCTTTTGACAGGTGGTCACAATAATGTGACTGGACTGTGTATATTCTGGGAACTCATGATGCGTGAGATTCTCGGAACATCAATATAATAGGTTCTATGTTTCACTGCAAGTGACCTCAGCGGCCATCCCTAGATACAGAGTTGATTGTTGATAGCAGAGCAAACTAAACTCTTCTTCAACCATCTGTTCAAGTTGTTAGCAATTTTTCTTCAACTTGCACCTGTGAATCGTTTTTTTCTTTCTTTCTTTCTAAAATGAAATTAACCAAACACAAAACACCCATTAGGATGTGCAAATACCCAAATTGTGATCGATTTGCAAAAGCTAAGTGAAAGAGTGGAGAAACGCATATCGCACTAATAAAATAAATATTTTTTCAATGATTTCATTTTTTTATATTTGTTTAGTATCATTATTATATGATATATGTTTACATGTAAAAATATAGTAAACACAAAAAATAACTCATTTATGTTTCAATTTTTCACTCCAGTAAAAATGTCTTTAGTGGGTCTAAATCTTTTTTTTTTCTAATGCAGCTGGAAAACACTTAAACAGCTTGGTCTGGGATGCCTTAGGGCAAACGCTGCACAGACGTTACTCACTTTGCACTACCCAGGGGCGCGTGTAACTTGAAGATAAGCCACGGACGCGGAGTAACAATGCCCCCGCAACGCTCTACGATCCTATTAGGACCGGGACCTACCGTTTAAAGTGGATTCCGAACCACTACAAACACCCATGGCACCGCCGGGGCTCGAACCCGAAATCTGTGGTACCGAGCGCCAGAGCGCTAGCCACTCGGCCATTCAGGCCCCGTGGGTCTAAATCTAAAATGGTAATTTATAATTTTATATGCGTCTCCCGGAGTTATGATGTATTTTCAAAGGAACCCACAAGATCGTTTCGCTTGGCTACCCTTGGTATAGCAGCTCGTGCAGTAATACTGAGCCAAGGACATTTGCCTCACAAAGAAACGTGTTGAACCGATATTGCGTTTCTTAATGGCGGGATACCTTTAAGAAAATTATTCGTTCCATTCGAGCAGATGGATACCAGAACAAGTTCTATACCGAATGGAAGGATATCCATGGAATGCCAGTCATTTGGCCGTTTTAGTGTAACTGGAGTTCTGCAAGCGAAGGGGATGTACCCAAATTTTACAGTCGGTTATACGACTGTATTTGGAAATTACTTCCTCCTCAGACCCAATGAAAACTTTCGGTTTACGAAACTTTCACTATAAATACGCAGTTTATCTAAAGCAGGGATCTCCAAACTACGTCCCGCGAGCCAAATACGGCCCACCAGTGTCATCAATTCGGCCCGCGACAGCGAATAGTTGTAATAAGTTGTTGTAATAAGTTGGATAAGTTGTTGTAAAAAAAAAAACACACACAATGATAACAACTCGGTTTTATTGACTTTCTAGGTATAGCTTAATGACAAGCACAATACGCAGAAAATTTAACTTAAGCATAACAACTAACAAATAATTTAAATGAATCCCACTAACATTATAAATTAGTGAGCATCCCGCGGTTACCCTCGGTAGTTATACCTACCTATTTCCGCGTTTAACGACTAGATGTCATCAAGTATCACGGTCGTATCGATACACACAATAGTAATTGTAGTAATTGAACCAGCGAATTTAGCAAGCGTATGCTCGCTCAGAGCGCATACTCGGCTACTAGTCTAGAAATTATAGATGACAGCAAAATTAAAACGGTTTTGGCCCTTGGCACTTACAGGAGTAAACAGTATGGCCCTAAGGCTGGAAAGTTTGGAGACCCCTGATCTAAAGTACCTAGGCAGACACTGGTATTTCCAATTCATTTTTACGTGTTTAGAACCAACCCCAAGCCAAGCGCCAATAAGTTCCTCCAACAATTAGAATAATCATTCCAATGATTATTCTAATTGTTGAGGAGTTTAAGCTTTTTGTTTAAGAAACACTGCGAACCTTAACTAAACCCTTTATTGTTGAGCTGAGCGCTTACCTTAAACCAGGGATGGGCAAACTTTTTCGGTCGCGCGGCAAAAATCGAAAAAAAAAAAAAGTTTGCCGGGTCCAGATATGTTTCTCAAATTTTAAAAACAATATACAAGCATTACAATTTAAATATATTAATGATGAATGAAATTGCGATTTCATTTTTTAAAAGTTCCTTATAGTGAGGTTCGAAGTGAGATGGACTGATTTTAAGGAACGAGGTTAAATGCTCATCTGTCAATCTGCTTCTGAAATATTTCTTTCTAAGGTTCAGAGTTGAAAACGCTTGTTCACATATATAACTTATCACTTTACTGATTGAAACCTGTCTGTTCTTGCTATTTCCGTCTATTTATGCTTCGTAGAACAAAAATAGAGAAAGTAAAAATATCATCAGTCCTTCGAAAAAAAGGGAAAAAAAATATTTAATCAAAATAGAAAAGGAGATGCATATATAATATATAAATATATTTGTTTGGTTCTAATGCAGCTGGCACTTAGACATGGACGTCTTGGATACCTTAAGGCAAGCGCTGCGCAGACGTTACTCACTTTGCATTACCCAGGGGGCGCGTGTCACTTGAAGATAAGCCACGGACGCGGAGTAACAATGGCCCCGCAACGCTCTACGATCCTATTAGACCGGGGCCTACGGTTTAAACGGATTCCGAACCACTACAAGCATCCATGGCACCACCGGGACTCGAACCTGAAACCTGTGGTACCGAGCGCCAGCCACTCGGCCATTCAGGCCCTATATATATATATAAATATATATTTCTTTTAATTTGCCTCGGATCGGCAAATTAAAATTCTATCCGCGGGCCGGATAGAACATTCCGGCGGGCCGTAGTTTGCCCACCCATGCCTTAAACTGTTGAGCTGCACGCCTCAATACATTACGATGTTGCAAGTCGTCATTTTTATTTCTCAAACTCGACAATCAAATTGAATAGAGAATTTTTAAGTTTAGTATAATTTCAAATATAATTAGGAGTTAATTGACTGGATTAATTTTGATAAAAACGAATAGTTTTGTTAAAAATCGTATATTTATCATTAGTCGGCTTATTATTAGAAGCTGCTTTTGCCTCGCCATTTCGCATAACCACCTAGTTTTACTACCTAAAAATGGAGATGGCTTTAGAAGACATATAGAAGAATACAAGACAATTCTAAAATGCTTAATGCCAGTCGATAATTTGGCAACGATTGCTGTATATTAAGAAGTTAACTTAATAAAAAAAAATATTCAATATCTTTGATTTATGCGTGATAACAAGCAATTTAAGTATCGCTGTTTTTTTTTTTTCTCCCACAAATAAGTTTATATAGTACTGCTTGCTTCTGATGGCCAATTGGCTAGAGTTCTGGCCTTTGGCACCACAGGCTTCAGGTTAGAATTCAGGCGGTGACATGGAAGTTTCCCTTTAAACTGTAGATCCCGGTTTGTTTAGCCCTCTTGTGCCCAAGTTCCCATAGAGAGAGACACACCAAACTAAACATTACTTGCAGTAGAAGTCTTTCACCGCACTTCTAACGTTATTTAAGCTGACTTTTGTTACACTCAAGAGCCAAAACATTATGACCACCCCTACATTTTGCAATGAACTCTCTTGGATGACGTGGAAGGCGCGTGATCAGGTGGAAGTGGTATTTAACTGCTGCTGGAGAGTCTGAAGAATCATTCTTTCACTTACTTCTGCGCGTGATGGGAAAGGCCAACTCGTTATTGACAGGTGGTCATAATGTTTTGGCTCTTGAGTGTAATTTTCCTATTAACAATTGGCTATTCTAGTATAACTGACAATGTTTCATTTCTTATAATTTTTCTTAATAGGGAGTGTAGTATTTACAGAATCGAAGAACTTTCTATCTCATCACTTTATCTGAAATATTTTTGGAATACTTGCAGGAGCTGGAGGGGGCTTTGGGCTACAAGAAAGCGGATTTAAAGGGTAATATGATTCACGAGACTGGCAGGAAGTTCCTCGACGACATCTTGAAAAGCAACCAATCGGGCGCCGGATACGTCTTGAACTCTGCCAACGTCGTGGTTGTAGACGCCCGCAAAGAGCTGATCGCCGAATTCCAAAACAAGGTGCAGCAAATGTATCAGGCAAACATTCAAAAAGCGGACTTCGTGAAAGACCCGAGCAAGACGGTCAAGGAAATCAACGAGTGGGTTGAGGAAAAGACGGAAGGAAAGATAAAAGAGCTCGTCCGAGACTTGGATCCGGCGACAGTCGTGATGCTGATGAATGCCGTGTACTTCAAGGGAACCTGGAAGCGTCAGTTCGACGAACAAAACACCAGGGATGAAATATTTTACAATCATGGATCGGAAGAAAAGTAAGGGGCAAAAACCTACTCTCAAGAGCCAAAACATTATGACCACCCCTACAATTTGCAATGAACTCGCCTGGATGACGTGGAAGGCACGTGATCAGGGGGAAGTGGTATTTAACTGGTATTAAGTGGTGGTATTAATCCATGCCAAGGCGGGTTGAAGCTGTGTTGCGCGCCAAAGGTGGGCCAACTCGTTATTGACAGGTGGTCATAATGTTTTGACTCTTGAGTGTATGTGCAATTATTATTTCAATTCCTTCTATTAGCTCACTCTCTCCTTCTATATATCTTGTTCCAATTTTCAATCGTTCATAAAAACACTTTTTATTCATCCACTCAAGTTCAAATACATTTTTTTTTTTTAACTTGTAGTGGATGACACTGATGTTAATACAGTTTTTTTTCAAATATTAATTCATTCATTAAATTCCATTAAATAATTTTAGTTTTTTTTTTTTTTAGATTTAAGTTGCATATATGTAATAATAGATGGCGCCAGATGTAAGAGGAAAATTTCAATTTCAAATTTCAAGAGTATCACAAACTTCTCTACAATTTTCATATATCATATCCCACTTAATGCCAGATAACCGATTGTTTCATAGTAAAAATTTAGTACACGTGGGTAATCGTTCGTGGGAATCTACTTTAAACCGTAGGTCTAAGTCTAATATGACTGTAGGGCGTTGGGCGCATGGCTGACAACCCTACCCCGTAAAAAATAACATCCCTCGTCTCGAAATCTGCCAACAGGCAGACGGCCTTGGTCCACCATGGGCTGTTGCGCCGATGATGAGAATAATCGTTTGACAGTTACTTGAATACTACATACAACTGCTGGGTCCAGGCTTGATACAGGTTTGGTTAAAGGGAAATTTAATGAAGAACGTTCTATTAATTTTTAACGGAATTTTTTTAATGCACTCGCACAATAAATTTACTTCAACAGATTCATTTTTTTCAATTCCTTCTATTAGCTCACACTCTCCCTATATATATCTTGTTCACATTTTCAATCGTTCATAAAATACTTTTCATTCATCCACTCAAGTTCAAATACATTTTTTTTAACTTGTAGTGGATGGCACTTGATGTTAATACATTTTTTTTTTTTTCAAATATTAATTCAGTAATTCAATTTAATTCCTTAATTTTAGTTTTTTTAGATTTAAGTTGCATATATCTACCAATAGATGGCGCCAGATAAACTTATAGATAATTTGCATTCATTTTTTTTAAAGGACTTTCTGCAATAGAGTGAAAAAAAAAGTAGGAATTGACTTTAATTTTTTTTTATATTGTTTATATGGCGCATTGTTTCGAATGTTAAATGAATTTAGAATTGGATTTTATATCCTTCATTTAATTTTCCACCATTTTCAGGATATCTTGCTCAGAATAATTAATTTTACTAATCAATAACTTTTTAGTTAGAAATTGAATTCACAATGATCGGAGCTTTTTTCAATTATGTTAGTTATACAAACTAGTATATTTCGTAGTTTTTCATTCTTATTACTAGGAAATGGATTAAATAAGAACTTTTCAAACGAGTATGTCTTATGGATTTGCAATTAATAGATTTATTGTAACTGTCTAGGTCTAGTTTGGGATCATGAGTAATGAACTTTGAATCTGCTCACTGAAATGGTTGACAGCCATCTCTTCCTGAATTAACTACTTGGTGGAAGAGTTCGTAGTAACTATTAGTTTTTAACTAATAATAAAGTATAGTATTAAGTAAATAATAGACTAGTATAGTTCAATTGCTTTTTTTTTTGGGGGGGGAAATTGGCAAGGTATTATGAATCGATAGCAAGCAGACAGGTTGAAAGTGGTGCAATACGGGTTTTGTTTGGTTAGTCTCTTTACGGTCATTTTGCCCCTGCTTTAGGCTAAATATACCGGGACCTACAGTCTAACGTGGATTCCAAACAACTAGCAAACATCCATCCGCCAGGATTCTAACCTGAAGCCTGTGGTACCAAAGAACAGAGAGCTAGCCAATTGACCAATAGGCCACAGTGAAATACGGGGAAAAGACTTATTCGGATAATTTAATTATAACTTTAATTATTAAAATTTTAAAATAATACCGGGAGAATTTATAAAAGAAATTCTAATCACTGTCATATTGTCACAAAGATAACCATCAAACTTTCCAAAATTGGTTTGAGACGTGCGTATCTGTCATCTTTAACAAATAATCGATTCGTCAGCTTCCGCTTTTAAAACTGATATTTACTTTTCCATACAAGCGCTCGGTACTACAGGTTTCGGGTTCGAGTCCCTTCGGTGTCATGGTTGTTTGTAGTGGTTCGGAATCCACTTTAAAAAGTAGGTCCCGGTCCTAATAGGATCGTAGAGCGTTGCGGGGGCATTGTTACTCCGCGTTCGGGGCTTATTTTCAAGTGACACGCGCCCCCTGGGTAATGCAAAGTGAGTACGTCATTGCAGCACTTGCCTTAAGGCATCCAAAGACCAAGTTGTCTGTGTTTGCCAGCTGCATTAGAAAGAAAAGAAAACTTTTCCATACAATCGGTGGGCCGAACTATGGATGGATCGTGATAACGGACTTAACCAATTAATACAGCTTATCTCGCATGCACACGCACAAGTTGCTAAATTATAACTCTCACTTTTATTCTCCTTTATGTTTTGAATACGTTTTCTACTGTAAAAAGGGTTTATTTCGTGTAAACAGTTGCCTAAAGTTAAAAAAAAAAAAAAAACTTTTAGTTTTTTCTAAAAGCGTGTTTTTAGTTTTTAAGCTATTCATTTATTTTTTACTTTTTAGTTTGATTAACTCTAAAAGCATATTTTTTTAGTGTTTTTAAACTATAATATTTAATTGAGGTCCCGATACGGAGGAGTGGAACTATAGTTCTTACAATAATGTAATTGTGAGTAAAACAAAGGCTAAATGCGAATAGTCCGTTGTGCCACTGTCCCGCGTAGGTTTGAATGTCTTTACTGAATACTTTCATTCTACATGGGTTAAATTGGCTCTTCATAAGTTAAGGGCATGGGCTCTTCACGAGTTAAAATAAAATCTCTAATCCTGGCGATCCTAATCATGAGGAGATAATAAACTTATCAAACTATTTTACTAAAATAGTTTGATAAGTCTCCAACATTTAAATTAAATCTGATCGCTTAAAGCAGGGCAAAATCGAGCCCAAAGAGTCAGTTACAAACAAACATACAGGTGAAACTAATATAAAAGCGTATTAAAAAGAATCAACTGTTTTCTTTTTGAAAGATGCCTGTAAATGTTTCTTACATAGTGTATATGAGGAGAAACAGATCTCCAGGGGGAAAAAGTCAGTTACATACATACAGGTGAAACTGATAAAAGCGTATTAAAAAAATTGTTAGTTTTTCTTTTTTTAATTCTATCAAGATTTTTATCTAAAAAGTAATGTAAATGTTAATGAATTTTGAAGGCATAAGAACGTATACACGCATATCTGTACTGTATGTGCTTGCACACGCTCTACACGCGACCTGATTGCCAACTGACTAGGCTCTGACTTTTGAACGGGCTTCAGGTTCGTATCCTGGCTGTGGCATGGATGTTTGTGAGTGGTTCGAAATCCACGTTAAACTGTAGATCCCGGTCTAATTAGCCTAAAGGAGCACAAAATGACCGTAGAGCGGCAAACTGAACTAGGAAGAATACATAAATGCATCCAAAGAATCGTGTATGGAGGAGGTACTGTACTTGTTTGGTTAAAACAAGTACAAAGTTTACACAAGTATTTTTGGTTACACAAGTATAACCAAATTCGTTTCACGAAAGACATTCTACGAATGTCTTTCGTGAAACGAATTTTTGATTCGCACGATCATGAATCATGCGTATTTTGAAATATTAAACAAAAATTTATAGTCGATGGCTGCAATTATAGAACTGATTCGCAATTAGGTTTTTATGCGCTGTAATGGTACCAACTCAACTAGACTTTGGGTGTTATATAGCGGGCCAAAATCTCTTCGGTTATCTCTCCACGGATGTCAATCCAACTTATAGGATGTTTTAGATTAGGATCCCTTTCTAGCAAAGATCTTAATTTCTCGTCAAGAATAGATTACGAATTCGATTATTTAAGAACTGATAGCTTACAATCAGCGGGACATGGATTTTGTTATTAAAAGGGAAAAAAAAATTAAAGTATAATGCCAAGAGTCCATAAATTTTAACCATAAAAATACTTTTTACATTGTTAGATAAATAGCTAGTATAATTTTTTTCTTTTAAGATATCTAAACGGTTAATTAAAATATAAAATACGAAATCCCCGCGTTTATATTAGTCTGGTTTAAAAATAAAATGCACTTGAAGAATTGAAATTTCATTCACTTTTAAATACAAATAAAGATGCACGAATACTTTATACGCTCGCTGCAGTATATAAAAGATCAAATGTTGGAGAATGTGCGGTTTGGGAAAAAATGCACATTCAGTTTTTATTTCTAGAAGCAAAATACACCACGTGCGTGCGCGAGCCAATATTCCAAAATGTGTTCCATTTTGAGGGTTAAATTGTATTCTTGCCAATTAATACCACTGAATAAGTCTTTTATTTCCGATTTATTATACGTATCGAAATCAGTCACATCCAGAAAAAGGTCAAACTTCTGGGTACAGAAAATTCAGTGCGTGGTAACTCTCGAGTTTGCAAAAGTTCGCAAAATTTGCTTCTTAAGGAATCAAACAACAACAAAAAAAAAAAATCAAATACCATACGATTTGTAGTTGACCGATTCAAAATTTTTGCCTCTATAAGCCATTTCCTAAGTGGACTATTTTCATTTAAGTATTTGAGTAACAGCAATAGTTTTTTTCTAATGCAGCTGACAAACACTTAGACAGATTGGTCTTGGATGTGTTAAGGCAAGCGCTGCACAGACGTTACTCACTTTGGGGCGCGCACCAGGGGGCGCGTGTAAGATAAGCCACGGACGCGGAGTAACAATGCTCCTGCAACGCTCATATTAGACTGGGACCTACGGTTTAAAGTGGATTCCGAACCACTACAAACATCCATGGCACCGCCCGTATTCGAACCCGAAACCTGCGGTACCGAGCGCCAGAGAGCTAGCCAGTCGGCCATTCAGGCCCGTAACAGCAATAGTAAGCTGCTTAATTTACGAAGTGTATGTTTTGCATGCAATTCTGTGAAAATATAAATTATAATGATTTTATTAGAAAGAACAACGAGAACGCAAAGTCTTTGGCTCTTTGTCTTCTGACAGGCTTCAGGTTAGAATCGTGACTGTGGAATAGATGTTTGTAAGTGGTTCGGAATCCACGTTAATCCTTAGGGGACGGTCTAATGAGCCCAAAGTGTGCACAAAATGACTGTAGAATCAAGCCTTTGTTTTCGGTTTTTATTCGTTCGAATTATTAATTGAAGAGCAAGACCTTTATTTTTCAGGTTGCTCAAAATGCAATAATGTTTTATCTATCACACACATTTTATCAGAATGGGTTCATTTTAAAAGAACTTGGATTTAAGGCAATTAATAATTTATTGTCACTTGAGATGATTATAATAAGAATAAATTTTTATTTTTAAAAAAGGCATTAATAAGCTGCAACTAATTTAAAATATTTTGATATAATTATTAAATTTGATTTTGATATAATTATTAAATTTGATAATTATTTATTAAATTTGAGGGCCGTACCGCATCGCATCACACATGAAACCTTTCCAACTTAATTTTCAGGAACTGAAAGATATATTTATCTTTCAATAGGGTTAAAATTTTAGCCGCTAAGCAACTAATAAATTAGCTATATAGTATAATTATAGCTATAAATAATTTAGCTATAAGTGACATTCATAACAGAAATAAATAGAACTAAAATGATGCAAATGAATTTCACAATATGAAAATGCTTATACGGTCAAATTTTCTTTAATTGCACACATTTTTTATTAACTATGGCATTTGAACCCTCTTCCAAACTTCAAATTATTTTTATTGAATATTATTAAACATAACATCTTGTCAGTTTGAAATATCTCTAATGCTATGCGATTATTAGTTAATTAAAATAAAATATTAATCTCGTAATGAGTTTATCATTATCGCACAAGTAGCGAATTTTAAGCCTTTTTCTTCGCTCTAAGCTTCACCACAGGCTTCAGGTTCGAATCCGGACAGTGGCATGCATATTTGTGTATTGTTCAGAATCCATTTTAAATTGAAAGTTCCGGCCTAATTAGCCCAAGCTGTGCACAAAATGACCGTAGAGCAACCAACTAAATCAAACCTCGCTCTAAGTTTCGAAATAACGTGCTGAACTATTTTATGTCTTTGTTTTATTTGGTTAATGTTTTTGTCTTATTTGGTTAATGTCTTTGTACTGATTTTTTACTTCTCATTCGCTGTATAGGAAGGTGCCTTTTATGATCATGTCGGCAAATGTGGGCACGGTCCGTCTAGAACATGTCAATGTTCTGGAGTTGCCGTATGAAGGACAAGACATCAGCATGCTAATCTTTCTGCCAATTGAACGAGACGGGCACATGGCTTTGGACGACTATCTCAACCACGAGACGCTGTCCAACATCAAAAGGAACTCAAGAAAGACAAAATTGAAGTGATGCTGCCCAAATTCAAGTTGGAGTACGGCAAGGAGTTGTCCAAAGAACTCAAGTCGCTTGGAGCCAAGAGCATCTTTGCCTCTGGAGCGGATTTTTCTGGCATGACTTCGGACGAAGACATGTTCGTCTCTGAGATTCTTCACAAAGCCACCATAGAAGTCAATGAAAAAGGCAGCGAGGCGGCAGCAGTAACAGGAGTCGCCTACGCTAGGAATATGCCCGCCAGCTTCAAGGCAGACCACCCTTTCCTGTTCGCGGTCGTTCGCAAATCTGGAGATGGTTATTTCATCTTGTTCTTGGGCTGCGTGAAAAGTCTCTAACAGACAAAAAAAAAAAGAAACTGTTTTTATTTAAAACAATTTTCTTTTATCAATAAATTCAATATAATTGAAAATTTGTTTTTCATTATGACTAAGTCTTTTAATTTTTAGATCTTCATTTATCTAGGCACTTCAACATTCAAGAACAGATTCAAACTGTAAATAACTTAATTTCTAATGCAACCATGTAATTTTAATTGTTAAAACGTATTTCAATCGGTATTCTAAACTTTATGTAAATTGTATCTGTATACAGGATGATGGGAGAATGGTTATGGGGAAACTTGGAGAGGTATTGGGACTTGCATAAAATATTTTGTATAGGAATGTAGAGTCGAAAGTGTCGCGTTGAAGCACGAACAAAAAGAGCCATGAGAAGAAAAACATTGTTTATTCACAACAACATTGTAAGGTGCTTCTTTGATTCGTTGTTTACAATAAATGTTCAACAGGGCCACCACCCGCAGTAATACATATTTTGTAGCATCGAAGGAAAGATTGGCGAACAGTTATAAAGATGCCAGGCATTGGATGGCCATAACAATGGATAGTCGAGCAAAATTATATAGTTAAATGGATAGTTATGCTGAGTTAACTGGAGTCTCGTAAATGAAAACACAATTTCAAACAGAGTAAGGGTAAAATAGAGTGCTCATCTCGGTTGCCAGCCAGAGGACTTGAAGTTCGTCATTTGACGGGTGTGAGTTGGACTTATTGTGCCTGGCACTTGAGAGATATTCGTTTGACAGTGTGTTCATTCCTCGACTCGTGTCTTCCTATTTTGCATTCCAGTACAAAAATTGAACATTTTAGTAAGTCATTTTGTCCGATGACCATTGAATCGTCTTGTTATTTCTACTAAATAAATCTCTGAAATTGTCGATGCGTTCTGTTTCGGTTTCATGCAAGCAATAATAAAAATAAGCAACAAAAAAAACTAATTAGATAAATTTAAAAGTCAACATTTCCAATTACATAAGGTGTTTTGTGATGTTTGGATGGGTTAAAAAAAAAAAAAAAAAAAACCTTCAAAATTAACATATCAAATCGCGGCTACCACACGTTGACGAATTATTGGTTTTTATCATATAAATGTTTAAGCAGCGCCATCGATCGATGAAAGTATTCTCGTTTATGAAAATGTGCAAATGTAGTTCTTTAACGGTGTTGGATGAATTTGTTCTGTTGAATCCTAAGTAACGGTTTTGCGATGGTGACAGGAGAAAACCCTTCTGGTAATTATTTCATGCAAACAAGAAAACAGATGTGTAATAGAATTTGAAAGGCAGTTGATAGTTTATGTAATATAAGGTGCTCCTCATATAGCAGCGATTACAAGGTAGGTTTTGGACAGCACGTTTGGCAAGATGTATATAAACATTTTCTGTAGCAATGCCACACGGTCTTGATGTTTGCCTATTTTCAGTTATGTGAAATTCTAAAACTTCTGATTACAAGAACTCGTATATCTTGTCTGAGTTGAACGAGATACTCCAGAACTTTGCTGGTGGCCTGAAGGCTAATTCGCTAGCGCTCTAGCCTTTGGTACCACAGGCTTCAGGTTCGAATCCTGGCGGTGACATAGATGTTTGTGAGTGGTTCGGATTCCACGTCAAACTGTCGATCCCGGTCTAATTAGCCTAAGGTCTGCACCAAATGACCGTAGAGCGACAAAACCAAACCCAGATCTTTGCAATTGACCTTCATATCCTATACTCCACTATAAATGTGTTTCAGACCAGATAGCAAAATATTTGACTCCCATGAAAAACATCTGTAACTGTTCTACCGCTTATCGGTGATAATCTTGGGTTCGTGTGTGTATGAGAGTGTCAAACGTAAAGTGAAAATCAGTCTCTTTAACAAGTCTGAGTGCGAACGGCTGCATATTAAGCTAACGCATTATTGAATATTTTAAGTTCACTAGTGCGATTCATTATTGAATATTTTAAGTTCACTAGTGCGATTCATTAGTGAATATTTTAAGTTCACTAATGCGATTATGTGAAACGTTCAAAAAAATTTAATCTTGAGTTATGGTCAATAGTTTTTTAAACTTTAATATCGGACAAAGAATACTTCTCATCGCTGAATACTAAAAATGTTAATATTTGCCCAAAATATATCTTAGTAAATTGAGTTTCTATAAATTGTAATATTAAAATTGGATAAAAAAATTTAGAATTTATCGCATACATAAATAAGTTTCGCAGATCATAACTACCAGAAGTGATTAAACTCTTCATCTTTACTGGCATTACAGCCTTGTACAGACTTGAGAATCCAACACAACGGCTCTCCATCTGCCTCGCTCCAGTGCCAATCTCTTCCAGTTAATAGCATTCAGTTGTCCAAGATCCTTTTCGACACTATTAGTCCATCTTTCCCTCGGTCTCCCCTCTTCCTAGTGTTGAACAATTTACATGAGGGAAACTTCAATGAAAGGATTGTGTCATCTCGGCGATGTACATGTCAGAGCCAGCGGATTCTTTGTGATTGGATGTCTCTATTTTTAATCAGGTGTTCAATTTCTTCGTTGGGTCTTTTCATCCACATAGTATTGTCAACTCTTTGTCCAAAAATTTTTTCTTAATTTATTTTCCTCTCAAAGGCCCTGATGTAGTTCAAGCTCTTAATGTTCAATGTTCACGCTTCTCCAGCATACTTGACAATCGGCCTTATTAGAGTCCTATAAATCAAAAGTTTTGTTTTTCGTCAAATAAATCTACTATACAAATTTTTATTTGCGTAAAATGCTCGATTACCGGCTTGTACCCCTTTCACACACTTCTCTATGGATACTGTGGTCGTTACTTAATATAGTTCCCAGATATTTGAAATAAAATACTCCTTCAAAATTCTTCCCTCTTGGTCTTTTTTTAGATTCATTGGGTGATATTATATACTATTTTGTCTTACTTATAAGATCTTGTATTGTCCACCTAAAATAGCTTTTTATAAGCTTAAGAAAAATCTCTCAACAATGACTTCGCTTATTGTTAAAGCAGTCACTACGTTTCCGGCTTGTCCCGTTTCACATACTTCTCTATCGATACTATTGCCGTTACTTAAGATAGTTCCGAGATATTTGAAAAGTGATACTCTACAAAACTGAAATTCTTAAGTGTTCGCGATTTTACTTTGGCACATCTATACTTGGAGCAATAGAGTAAATAATGCGTTGAGTTTCCGAATTGAAGGAGTTTTTGTTCGAAACTCAACAAGCGAACCTCTTTTATCTTAAATATGTAAGACAGAAAGTCTTTCGTTAGATTCAAGTTGGTGAGTAGAAGCGCGTGATTCAGAGGCCACTTCCGGCACACGAGCCTACCAGCACACATCCAGAATAAAGCTATGAGTCCATTGCGTGCGGTCTCATAACACTAATCTGATGCATATTTGTCACCCCAGTAGACACATCGGGTCAACTGTAAGCACCTATTTAAATTTACGAAGATTTATGGAAACGGAACACTGACTACGCAATAGAATTTTCCTTGTTTCTACTATCTTGCGTTTTACTTTTTAAAATAATTTTTAAAAAAAAACTCTTGACATACTACTGTGTCCAAAAAGTAAAACCAGTTTACAATTTAAATCTCCCAGGCATATGGTATTTAAATTTTTTTTTCCTTTTAGGTTGTTGGCACTGTCCTTGACATCTGTGTGAAATTTCACGTCAAAATATTCATTAGTGTTTGAGTTAAGCTTGGTTTTGTGAGATGCTAAAACTGATTCCGGCGATTTTTGAAATCTCTAAATTAATTGAGCAAGAACTTGCGTGAAATTTCGTTTGCAGAAACTTATAGAATGTTGCAGAAGGCATTAGGTGAGCATTCCTATATCGGAAAGAAATAGTTTAGAAGTGGTAAAAACAGTTAAAAGAAGGCAGAGAACGCGTAGAAGACGAAGAGCGCTCTGGTCGACCCTCCACCTCAACCGACGAAGCTCACGTCCAAAAAATTACAGATTTGGTGTTTGAAAACCATCGATTTACAATTAGAGACCTTGCTGATGATGTTGCAATTTCTAAAGGAGCGGTCAAATCCATTTTGAGCCACAAACGCGTCAAATCTCAGTTGGTACCGAAAACACTGAATGCGCCAGCTCACACTGCATTCATTCTTCGTGACTTTTCGCCAAAAATGAAATCTATATCGTTCCACAACCACCGTATTAACCTTATTTAGCATCGTGCTATTTCTGGCTATTCCCTAAACTCAAAAGACTACTCCTGCGACACCGTTTTGAGTCAATTGAAGAGACATTTCAAAAAACGCCGGAATCAATTTTAGCATCTCACAAAACCAAACGTAACTCAAGCACTAATGAGTAGAAAAATGTCAAGGACAGTGCCAACAACCTAAAAAGAAAAAAATTGAAATGTCCTATGCCCGGGAAATTTAAATTGAAAAATGGGTCTTACTTTTTGGACTCAGTAGTATTTCTAAAAGCAAAAGAATATTTAAAATTGCTACGCGAGAGTTGCAGTACTTTCAATACACCGCTGAAAATACCAAGAAAAGAGTGCAACTTAAATCACTAAGTCTAAAATAGAAGGAAAGAAGAAAAATTTGAACACAAAACAATGGTTAATTCAGTCTATTTTAGTGATATTATTTCCTGCAAATAAAAACCGCGATCCACGTTGTGAAATAAACTGCAAATCGGAATTTTTAGAATGAAGTCATTGTCGTAAACAAGCGATGCAGTTAAATAAATCTCCTTTTTTTTCTCATATCAGAAGGTGCAATTAAAAATTTCTACCAAGTTGCAACTCATGGGGGAAAAACGTAGGAACTCGGTCGAAAACTAAACATTTCTGAAGTGCTTAGCCGTGAAACCCTTTTGCCATTTGATCATTCTTCAAGGTAAAACCACCCGCCTACTTTTGAAGCACCTTTTTTTTTTTTTTTTTTTTTAATATAGAAATGACCCATTGCCTTGAACCAGCAGTCGCGGACGTTATATACTACAGTGCGGAACTATCAACTGCGCACGCTTTCGCTTCGTTTCGCTGACACTACATTTCACAGCTGGTCGAAAGGCGTCCATTTGTGTCTCGTGAAACAAACCTCGCTGACCACTGAAAGTAAGTCGTGTTTTCAATTCCTACTATTAGCTCCCACTCTCCTATATATATATATATATATATATATATATCTTGTTCAAATTTTCAGTCGTTAACAAAAATACTTTTTATTCATCCACTCGAATACAAATAAATTTTTTTGAACTTGTAATGGATGACATTGGATGTGAATACAGTTTTTCAAATATTAATTCAGTAACTAAATTTAATTGATTAATTTTAGTTTTATAGGGGTGAAAAAAATGTATCTTATATATGATATTTAGCAGGATATAAATTTAAGAATAAATAAAAAGTAACTAAAATAAAATTTTTCTCTGTTGACGTAACTAGGAATTGACTTCATTTTTTTTTTATATTACTTGTTTTTCCCAACTTGATTCGATTTGAAAGATTGTGTACACGCCATTTTTATTTTACTTAAATCTTGATTTGTTTGATTAACATTTTAATACCATCATATTTTTCTGTTTTTGGTATATTTCGTTAGTTTGATTTTTATTTAAAAGGATAATATACACTGATAATATACAGATTTTTAGCTTGGCAATCAAAGTTATAACGGAATTCGACGCTAGGTTTGTTTTGAAAAGAATCCAAACATATAGCGAGTAGAAATAACATAGCTTACGATGTCCTTAGTATAGGTATTCTTTGATAAAACTGTCTTCTAATTATTATATATATTTTTTTTTGCTGATTTTCTGAATGACTTGCTTCTTGCTATATTTTGTATCGTATTTGGTATGGAAATGTGTGCTAAACGAAACAGCGTTAAACGAGGTTATCTTAACTCATAAATAATAGAAGAAAGTGAAACAGAACAGAAAATTAGAAAATTTATCATGTTTTTTTTTTTTATTTGTAACATTTATTGCTATACATTTTTTTGCATTAATTATAGACTTATTTATCGCTAAAATGGATTTCTATGCATAAAACATTAATTAAAATAATAAAAAAAAGGCAGTAAAGAAATTATGTATGTGATGAGACAGCAAATTAATTTTAACATAAATTATATAGTATTATTAACATTTTAACTTATTAACATTCTTATTTTAACATTTTTTCTTTTCCTGTGAGTGTGTGAAGATGTTATCTAACATTGCATGCCGTTTACTATTTCGTTCGGCAAGTATTTGTCAACGACAAGACATCGCATCAATGACACTTGGTTTTGAATTTCTATCGAAATTTCAAATTTTTATGTCAACTTATCCATAATTTCAGTTATAGTGGCTAAACTTCTTTTCTAGAAAATCCGTTGGATGTTCTTCTGCAGAAATGCTAATATCGTCATATTATTGCACACGGTGTTCTACTAATTCCTTCAGGCGGTCAATGGAAAAATTTTCATCGTTTGTAATAATTTTCAATATCCAGCGCATTATTATCCAATCCGTTTCGAGGCATGATGGCCAATTGGCGAGCTCTCTGGCCTTTGGTACCACTGGCTTCAGGATCGAATCTGGCGGTGGCATGGGTGTTTGTGAGTGGTTCGGAATCCCCGTTGAACAGTAGATCCTGGTCTAATTAACCTTTTTTTTTTTTCTAATGCAGCTGGCAAACACGTAGACAGCTTGGTCTGGGATGCCTTAAGGCAAGCGCTGCACAGATTTTACTCACTTCGCATTACCCAGGAGGCGCGTGTAACTTTATGGTAAGCCACGGACGCGGAGTAACAATGCCCCCGCAATGCTCTACTGTCCTTTTAGGACCGGGACCTACGGTTTAAAGTGGATTCGAACCACTACAACACCCATGGGCAAAGCCGGGATTTAAACCCGATACCTGTGGTACCGAACTCGGCCATCAGGCCCAGGTCTAATTAACCTAAAGTGTGCATAAAATTACAGCGACAATTCAAAGCAAACCAGCAGCTGATGAGCACTTCATATATTGAATAAATTCCATTTCCTTTTTTTTTTTTCTGTCTCTAGTAAATTTTTAGAAGGAACTAACTTAGAAAATATGTGAAAATTTATCTATAGCAAATGTTGTTATACACTTTACAATCACACAGAGTGTGGTATTTCTGAAAAATCTGTTGTGCATTCTCAAATTTAGATTAATTAATTCATTAGACTACAAATGATTTACTTCTCTTCACCGTTCTCATATTCTAATTTTAAGGATTACAAAATACATGTACACGCCATTTCTTTCTTTATTGCTATATTTTTATCTCTTTGATGAGAATGAATGGAAGAGGCATGGGGTGATTTGGTGTGGTGTTGTAGTCATACTAGACACGGACCTACGGTTTAAAGTGGATTCTGAATCGCTACAAACATACATTGGCTAGCTATCTGGCCTTTGGTATCCCAGGCTTCAGGTTCAAATACTGGTGGTGGCATGGATGTTTGTGAGTGGTTCGGAATCCACTTTAAACTGGAGGTCCCAGTCTGATTAGCCCAAAGTGTGCACAAAACGACCGTAGAGCGACATACCAAACTATCAAAATAGACAGCAGAAATAGAGATTCAAAACTGTTGACTGAACATCTTTAATAATAAATCAAAATTATATAAAATAATAAATCAAATCAAAATAAATTATATTTAATAATAAATTAAATACCATCCTTCGAAATTATTAAAAATAAAAATATAAAAGCATAAAGAAACCCCAGATATTTTCACTCTTAAAATGTTAATAAATAAAAAAGTATAAAAAATTTAAATAAAACCTTGAACATTGTTTTATTTAAAAAAAAAAAATGCTTATCATTACTTTTCTCGCAATTGTTGTATCAAATCTCGAGGAAACAGATCAGGATATGCTAATTGTTTGGCGCCGGCGGAATTCATTTTTAAAATTTATTTATTCCGTTTGACTCTTTCACTGATATGTTTCAATGCAGAGGAAAGCCTCGTGTTACAATTCTTGAACGCAAAGAGGAAGAAGTTAAAAAAAACTTTTACATCCGTCGTTTAAAAAAAAAATGGAATGACATGTCAAAAAGATAAAATAAATATAGTTTTCGTATTGCACGAATATAATTATGAAGATATGACACGTAACTTAATTGTTACGTAACATTTAAGGTGAAGCGGATTTTCTTGTGGAGCACGAATCCGGAGGGCAGGTGCGCAGATGTTGCATTTATTACACATAGAAATCAAATATAGTTAATTATATATAAAAAAATATCGAGGTGAATAATTTTGATAAAACACAAAATATGTTTATTACTAACTTCAAAATTAAGAAGCGGCCTCATGACCAAATGGGGAGCTCTGGCCTTTGATATCACCTGTAGGTTCGAATCCAGGTGGTGTCATGGATGTTTGTGAGTGGTTCGGTGTCCACGTTAAACTGTAGGTCCCGGTCTAATTAACTCAAAGTGTGCAAAAAATGACCGTAGAGCGACAAACCAAACCAATCAAAATTAAGAACTTATTACCGATAGAAACTCTGTTTAATTTATTTTAAGTATTAAAGTGATGTTGTAATTGTACAGAGTTGTAATACGTGTCGTATTGTTATGAAAACAATGTACAGTTTAAAATAATATTTATTTTTTTTATTTGCCAACTATAAATTCTACATGAAAACAAAGTTCATCGATATTTTAGAGACATCATTCTGATAATAAATGCAAAAGCAATTCTTTAAAGCAAGCTGTCCATTTCGTCCGACTCGAGACCCAGATGATATGCGGACACAGAAGGGGCCGAAGTTCGAATCCCGCTGGCGGCATTGTTGTCGTCACTACTTTCATAAATGATGAGACTCGATGGTGATTGTGACAATACATGCAAATTCGTCTCGCATCGATAGTCAGGCTTCTTAGAGGGTATTTTTCCTGATTTTATCCCATACTACATTAAAACCTTACCTTTAAAAATCCTTACCTTTTTAAAACGTTACCTTTAAAAATCCTACCTTTTAAAAACGTTCCTTACCTTTTTAAAACGTTACCTTTAAAAATCCTTACCTTTTTAAAACGTTACCTTTAAAAATCCTTACCTTTTTAAAACGTTACCTTTAAAAATCCTCTCAGTAGGCACTGCTCTTTCCCCATCACCCGTCAGTGAGCTGTTCGTGGTATGCACGAACCCACCGATGTTCCACCTTCCCTTTTCTAACTCGTACGAGGCGAGTTGGGAAGGATTGGTTTGGTTTGCCTCTCTACTATCATCTTATGTACACGAGTATTAAACAGACAGGGACCTACAGTTTAAAGTGGACTCCGGACCACTAATAGACATCCATGCCACCGATAGGATTTGAACCTGGAGCCTCGTACCAAAGGCCACAGCGCTAGTCAAAGGGCCATCAGGCCACAGAAAATCCCATGAAAACTCGTTCTAGACAACTTGACTGTCCATGCGAGAGGCTTTACATATACTGTCCCAATCGTCATCGGGTCTCTTCGTTTCTGAAAGCAGTGACTACAACAGTGCAGCCAGCGGATTTCGAGCTTCGGCCCTTCTGCACACTATCTGCGCACGTTACCATTGTGTCTTGAGTCTGGCTGTACATATATTGTCCCAATCGTCACCGGGTCTCTTCGTTTTTGAAAGCAGTGACTACAACAGTGCAGCCAGCGGATTTCGAGCTTCGGCCCTTCTGCACACTATCTGCGCACGTTACCATTGTGTCTTGAGTCTGGCTTTATTAATTGCAGAAGACATGTATAATTATGTTATTATTTAGCATGTTAAATTAATTTTAGTAGTAAAACAAATAAACAAATTAATCTAACTATTCACTTCTCTCACTCCAAGTATTTTTATACTTGGGTGAGAACCTCTGTTTTTTCGGCCTTTGTTAAATCATTTTTGAAAAGAATGCAATTCCATTCCAAACAATAGAGATACAGGTCTGAATGTGCTGTCACTGAATCCACTGCATATATTACAGAGGGTGTCATTGTGTAATTTATAGCCGAGTTCTTCACAAGAGTTTTACAGTTTTCACTTGCATTTTAATTTTAGATTGTCATTATTCTATGCATTTGCTCTGACCGTGTACAAGTTATTTTCTCCTACTTCCTGGTGGAAAATTCTTTGAAATGAAAATTAAATGTGATATTTCCGTAAGAATTTCTAAATTGGTATATATTATTGTCGTGGTGGGTGGCTTTAGAAATAGCACCAGGTGGCTTTAGAAATAGCATACCCCATTCGTGGTATTCTCTGAAGCTTTTGAATAAATTATCAGTATCCTATTGTTTAATTGAAAATGCTTGAATACATGAATGAATTTCGAAAGTTGTTCATATCGGATTTTCAAAATTGTTTTGAACGAACTGGATTTCTTTCCACTATATAAAATGCGAGCTCAATTTTTTTTTCTAATTAGTGTATTACATCCTAATGGACTGAAATAGTTTTCCTGACTGAATAGTAGTATGATAGTAACAGCAGGATTTCCTTGAGTGGATACTGTATTAGAGAGAATGACTGTTACAGTTTTTCCATTCGTGCCTTTTTTGAAATTCATTCAAGAGCTCGGGTAGTTTTAGTACTAAAACGACATTGCAAAATAACATCTTTATTACACTGAAGTGACAAAAGTCATGGGATACCTCTTAATATCGTGTCGGCCCTCCTTCCGCCCGGCGAAGTGCAGCAACTCGACGTGGCATGGACTCAACAAGTCGTTGGAAGTCTTCTGCAGGAATATTGAGCCATGCTGTCTCGATAGACGTCCATAATTGTGAAGGCGTTGATGGTGCAGGATTTTGGGCACGAACAGACATCTCGATGATGTCCCATAAATGCTCGATGGGATTCATGTCGGGCGATCTAGGTGGCCAGATCATTCGTTGGAATTGTCCAGAATGTTCTTCAAACCAATCGCGAACAGTTGTGGCCCGGTGACATGGCGCATTGTCATCCATAAAAATCCCATCGTTGTTTGGGTGCATGAAGTCCATGAATGGCTGCAAGTGATCTCCAAGTAGCTGAACATAAGCACTTCCAGTCAATGTTCGGTCCAGTCGCACCAGAGGACCAAGTCCATGCCATGAAAAACAGCCCACACCATTACCGAGCCACCACCAGCTTGAACAGTGCCTTGCTGACAGTTTGGGTCCATGGCTTCGTGGGGTCTGCGCCACACTCGAACCCTACCATCAGCTCTTACCAACTGAAATCGTGACTCGTCGGACCTGGCCACTGTTTTCCATTCATCTAGGGACCAACCGATATGCTCACGTGCCCACGAGAGTCGCTGCAAGCGATGTCGTTCTGTCAGTAAAGGCACTCGAGTCGGTCTTCTGCTGGAATAGCCCAAGAAAGCCAAATTTCTCCGCACAGTTCTAACAGACAAGTCCCTTGTACGTCCCACATTGATTTCTGCGGTTATTTGACGCAGTGTTGCTTGTCTGTTAGAATTTACGACTCTTTGCAGACGTCGCCGGTCTCGGCCGTTAAGTGCAGGCGGTCGACCACTGCGCTGTCCATGGTGGGATGTTATGCCTGAAATGTCATACTCTCGGCACACTCTTGACACAGTGGATCTGGAAATGTTGAATTCCCTAACGATTTCCGAAATGGCATGACCCATGCGTCTAGCTCCAACTAACATTCCGCGTTCAAAGTCTGTTAATTCCCGTCGTGCGGTCATCATCACGTCAAAACCTCTTCACATGAATAACTTGAACAGAAATGAAAGCTCTGCGAAAGCACTGCGCATTTATACCTGTTCTACGCGATGCTACTGCCATCTGAAAATTTGCATATTGCTATCCCATGACTTTTGTCACTTCAGTGTACATTGTTCTTGTTTTTCTTTCGTGTTTTACAAAATTGTTCTGTTACTTATTATGAAAAAATATCCCCATGATTTTTATCTAAAAATTTTCTTCGAAATTTTGTTACGATTTCGTTTTTAACTGTTGGTCACTACAAAAATATATTTTATATTTTTTATATATATTATTGATTATTATCTTAAATATATTTGATAATATATTATTAAATATTTTTGAACTCTTCCAGGACATATTGTTTCAACAGGAACTGTTGGAAAATGTTTTTAATGAAAAGAAATTTTAATATTTTCTATATATACATATACATTCTATAGACATATTTTTATCAAAATGT
The DNA here is from genome assembly GCA_021605095.1 of Caerostris extrusa. Classification (NCBI taxonomy): domain Eukaryota; kingdom Metazoa; phylum Arthropoda; class Arachnida; order Araneae; family Araneidae; genus Caerostris; species Caerostris extrusa. The sequence continues at coordinate 49,905 of BPLR01005873.1, forward strand.
GATATGTAAAACATTATTACATGTTCCATAACATATTTACATTTGTATGAAAAGCAAAATAAAGCATATCTACACTCATTTAAGTATATTTTTTGAAACATCGAGACTCCAATTCAATTTATATACATATGCTTTTCTGTTATTACTTCGATACTCTGTTTTTTGAAGAGTAATAAGTAGAATTTACGCTACTTTAAATTATTTGTAATATTATATGTTGTTCTGCATATTCTTGGGCCTGATTGGCCGAGTAGCGCTCGACGCTGCAGTTTTCGGGTTCGAGTCCTGGCGGTACCATAAGTGTTTGTAGTGGTTTGGAATCCACTTTAAACTGTAAATTCCGGTCTACTATGATTGTAAGAGCGTTGGACATAGGACTAGCAACCCTACCCCGAAAAAGTCTCGAAATCTGCCAATAGGCAGACGGCCTTTGCCTACCGTGGAGCTGCTGTGCCGATGATGCTGACGCATTTTCTTGACGTATTCTGTTACTATAAATATTTTTAATATTTATCCGCAATGGCAATAAAGTCTATGAAATTTGTTATAACATATTTAAAAAATATTTTAACTCATTTACACCATGCAGTATTCATATCTTGCATCCATTTATATTAGTATTACGAGATTTCCTTGACTGTCAAAAACACGGAAAAATGAAAATATCCTTAATTATTTAATTTTCCTTTATATAAAATCTCTCTGGGATGCACATGATCCAGTAAAATAATTTCTTTTCACTTTGAAAATAATTATTTTTGGTGTAATTTGGAATATGAGGTAGAAATGGAGTTTAAGCCATATCCTTAATGTGATTTTGAAAATGGTCAAATTTAGAGCATCTGAACAGAAGAGTTCCTCCCAACTTCAGATTGAGGAGGAAATTTGAAAGTTATAGTATTGAATGCATTTTTCTCTAAAAGAGCGGGGTTAAATTGTATTCTAACACAGATATGTAAGGGAAAATTTGAGATGTATTTTTATTTAATTCACTATTTTGAAATTTTAAGAGGTTTGATTTGTCGCTCTGCTGTCATTTCGTGCACACTTCAGGCTAATTAAACCGGGACCTACAGTTTAACGTGGATTCTGGCCACTAACAAACATCCAATCCACTTCCAGGATTCCAACCTAAAGTACCAAAGGCCAGAGCGCTAGCCAATTGGTCATCATCATCATCAGTAGTGTAACAGCCCCATAGTGGGCAGATTTCTAGACAAAAGATGTTTTCTTTTTATGGGGTATGGTTTCCAGTTCTACGCCCAATGTTCTACAGCCATATTAGACCGGGACCTACAGTTTAACGTGGATTCTGGCCACTAACAAACATCCAATCCACTTCCAGGATTCGAACCTAAAAGTACCAAAGGCCAGAGCGCTAGCCAATTGGTCATCATCATCATCAGTAGTGTAACAGCCCCATAGTGGGCAGATTTCTAGACAAAAGATGTTTTCTTTTTATGGGGTATGGTTTCCAGTTCTACGCCCAATGCTCTACAGCCATATTAGACCGGGAAATACGGTTTAAAGTGGATTCGAACCACTACAAACATTCACGCCACTGCCCGGATTCGAACCTGAAGCCTCAAAGGCCAGAGCCCTAGCCAATTGGTCATCATCATCATCAGTAGTGTAACAGCCCCATAGTGGGCAGATTTCTAGACAAAAAATGTTTTACTTTTTATGGGGTATGGTTTCCAGTTCTACGCCCAATGCTCTACAGCCATATTAGACCGGGACCTACGGTTTAAAGTGGATTCCGAACCACTACAAACATTCACGCCACTGCCCGGATTCGAACCTGAAGCCTCAAAGGCCAGAGCCCTAGCCAATTGGTCATCGTCATCATCAGTAGTGTAACAGCCCCATAGTGGGCAGATTTCTAGACAAAAGATGTTTTCTTTTTATGGGGTATGGTTTCCAGTTCTACGCCCAATGCTCTACAGCCATATTAGACCGGGACCTACGGTTTAAAGTGGATTCGAACCACTACAAACATTCACGCCACTGCCCGGATTCGAACCTGAAGCCTCAAAGGCCAGAGCCCTAGCCAATTGGTCATCATCATCATCAGTAGTGTGACAGCCCCATAGTGGGCAGATTTCTAGACAAAAGATGTTTTCTTTTTATGGGGTATGGTTTCCAGTTCTACGCCCAATGCTCTACAGCCATATTAGACCGGGACCTACGGTTTAAAGTGGATTCGAACCACTACAAACATTCACGCCACTGCCCGGATTCGAACCTGAAGCCTCAAAGGCCAGAGCCCTAGCCAATTGGTCATCATCATCATCAGTAGTGTAACAGACCCATAGTGGGCAGATTTCTAGACAAAAGATGTTTTCTTTTTATGGGGTATGGTTTCCAGTTCTACGCCCAATGCTCTACAGCCATATTAGACCGGGACCTACAGTTTAACGTGGATTCTGGCCACTAACAAACATCCAATCCACTGCCAGGATTCGAACCTAAAGTACCAAAGGCCAGAGCGCTAGCCAATTGGTCATCATCATCATCAGTAGTGTAACAGCCCCATAGTGGGCAGATTTCTAGACAAAAAATGTTTTCTTTTTATGGGGTATGGTTTCCAGTTCTACGCCCAATGCTCTACAGCCATATTAGACCGGGACCTACGGTTTAAAGTGGATTCGAACCACTGCAAACATTCACGCCACTGCCCGGATTCGAACCTGAAGCCTCAAAGGCCAGAGCCCTAGCCAATTGGTCATCATCATCATCAGTAGTGTAACAGCCCCATAGTGGGCAGATTTCTAGACAAAAGATGTTTTCTTTTTATGGGGTATGGTTTCCAGTTCTACGCCCAATGCTCTACAGCCATATTAGACCGGGACCTACGGTTTAAAGTTGATTCGAACCACTACAAACATTCACGCCACTGCCCGGATTCGAACCTGAAGCCTCAAAGGCCAGAGCCCTAGCCAATTGGTCATCATCATCATCAGTAGTGTAACAGCCCCATAGTGGGCAGATTTCTAGACAAAAGATGTTTTCTTTTTATGGGGTATGGTTTCCAGTTCTACGCCCAATGCTCTACAGCCATATTAGACCGGGACCTACGGTTTAAAGTGGATTCGAACCACTACAAACATTCACGCCACTGCCCGGATTCGAACCTGAAGCCTCAAAGGCCAGAGCCCTAGCCAATTGGTCATCATCATCATCAGTAGTGTAACAGCCCCATAGTGGGCAGATTTCTAGACAAAAGATGTTTTCTTTTTATGGGGTATGGTTTCCAGTTCTACGCCCAATGCTCTACAGCCATATTAGACCGGGACCTACAGTTTAACGTGGATTCTGGCCACTAACAAACATCCAATCCACTTCCAGGATTCGAACCTAAAGTACCAAAGGTCAGAGCGCTAGCCAATTGGTCATCATCATCATCATCAGTAGTAACAGCCCCATAGTGGGCAGATTTCTAGACAAAAGATGTTTTTCTTTTTATGGGGTATGGTTTCCAGTTCTACGCCCAATGCTCTACAGCCATATTAGACCGGGACCTACAGTTTAACGTGGATTCTGGCCACTAACAAACATCCAATCCACTGCCAGGATTCGAACCTAAAGTACCAAAGGCCAGAGCGCTAGCCAATTGGTCATCATCATCATCAGTAGTGTAACAACCCCATAGTGGGCAGATTTCTAGACAAAAGATGTTTTTCTTTTTATGGGGTATGGTTTCCAGTTCTACGCCCAATGCTCTACAGCCATATTAGACCGGGACCTACAGTTTAACGTGGATTCTGGCCACTAACAAACATCCAATCCACTGCCAGGATTCGAACCTAAAGTACCAAAGGCCAGAGCGCTAGCCAATTGGTCATCATCATCATCAGTAGTGTAACAGCCCCATAGTGGGCAGATTTCTAGACAAAAGATGTTTTTTTTTTTATGGGGTATGGTTTCCAGTTCTACGCCCAATGCTCTACAGCCATATTAGACCGGGACCTACGGTTTAAAGTGGATTCCGAACCACTACAAACATTCACGCCACTGCCCGGATTCGAACCTGAAGCCTCAAAGGCCAGAGCCCTAGCCAATTGGCCATCAGGTCGCTTCATAAGAGGCGATGTTAAAATTAATATTAACTTTATTAAGAACAACCCCTAGTAGGTTACATGAAAATTAAACTAAAGTATATAAAATATTCCATGATTACTTTAAAAATTATTCTAATATTTATTGAATTCTTTCTTTTTTAATCAAAGATAAAGTTAAGATACTTTTGGAATTTTTTAATATCTCATCATCATCATTATTGGCGCAACAGTTATTGGGCCAAGGCCTGTCTGCCTACTGGCAGATTTCAAGACAAGAGAGGTCTTATTTTTTTTATGGCGTAGGGTTGTCAGTCCTACGCCCAACGCTCTACAGCCAGACCGGTACCTACGTTTAAAATGAATTCAGAACCATTACAAACATTTATGGCACCGCCGGGATTCGAACCCGAAACACCGAGCACCGGATCGCTAGCCACTCGGCCAGCAGCCCCATAATATTTTATATTCCAGAAAAATTTGGTTTATTAATATATTTTAAAATTTATTTTAAATAGATTAATGTTTGAAATATTATAAATTTGTATTGAATGATTGTACTTTTAATGGTTAAAAGTGCATAATATAATTGTTTATACAGTATACAATACACTTTCATTTAATTACAGTAAGCCAAAAGAGATCATTATAAAACCTTCATGGGGAAAGAGATTTCCTACTCGCTGATTAAATAAGGCTTCCTATTAAAAGCCCTTTGTGTTTCCTTCATTTATTTACGTGTAATTACAAACTACGTAAATAATGCTAAACAAACTCATTACATTTTAAAAGAAAGGTTTACTTTGAAAACAATCAAGGTCAAATCCAGCTATTCGTGATGAATCTGGTACTTCACCAAGCAATCAAAAACCAATTACTCTTCTCATATGAACAGACTTTGCCTTTCATGCCAATTAGAATGAAACGCAAATAAAAATTCACCCTACAAAAGAATTCGTACGACAGGTGGACAGGTAATACATAATTTTCACGAATCGCAAAAAAGAGAGTGAGTGCTTATTCAAAAAGCAAATCTCGCGCTCTCAGCCATAAAAGAGAAGATAAATTTTGACATAATTCCAGAAAAAGACGAAACAAAAATCTTCCAAAGGCTTTTGTGCTGTTTTTTTAAACATATAATTTGGGATTTTCCTTTTGGCAATACGCGGAAGATATATGTCTGTTGCCATTCCGAGAGACAGAAGTTTCGACCATAAATCAAGTTGATGTGGAATGAAAAAGGTTAAGGACGAATACTGAATTGGATGCATTTTACTTCCTGCTACCTGATAGCGAGGTTTTCGTTTGTTCCTTTTTCGAAATGGAATATTCCATTGAGGAACTATTAATTAAAGTTAGTGTAGTAAATAAAAGATGTTTAATTGTTTTATATATATATATTTGACATCGTTATTTTTATTCAGTGATTCTTCCATGTTATAATGCATTATTGAAAATGTTTTAAAAATTATTATTTTTAGATGTTTTTAATGCAGTATAACCTCTATAAGTCGATCTTCGATAAGTCGAAAACCTCCACAACTCGAAAAAATTTTTGTTCCCTTCCCTTGAAGCCCCCAAACCTCCATTATTCGAAATTTCCACCCTCTATATGTCGAAATAATGAGTCAATCCCCACAAGCCATTTTGGTATATATTTTCCCTCCGTAACTCGAAAAAAAAATTGGGCCTCTGTATTTCGAACATTAGCTATATTTGATTTTACAACCTTTACAATTCGATCATTTGAAACTAATTACCTGTATAGCTCGAAAAAAAAATAGGTTGCCGACTTTAAGAATTTGCCGACAATGCACCGTCATTGTTTCTTAGAAAACAGTGCATGAGTATACAGTAAATAGAATAACCGTTTCCATGAAATGTTCTAATTCTAATTATTTTTTTTATAATTCTCAAAATAATTCAAGTTATAGAGTTTTCGACTTATGAAGGATTTCGACTTACCCGAATTTTGTAAGGAAATATTCGACTTGTAGAGGTTTAGATTCTTTCTAATTTATTTTGAGTTAGAGAGGTAAAATAAATAAAAATTCAAGTTGCAGAGGTAATAAACATGTTTATTTGCAACTTAAAAGTTATATTATATACTACAATAAAAAAAATCAAATTAATTCCGGAACAACCTAAAATTAAAAATATTATGTATTAAAAAAGTTATTTATTATTTATTTATTATTTTTTGCTTTGGTCAATTCGATCGTTCTCTATCTATAGCATTATCTAATCTATAAAGAGCAGAAAATTATTTTTCTTCCGAGTTGCTATTTCATAGAATTGGTTATTCTATTTACTATATACTCATACAAGAGCCTGAATGGCCGAGTGGCAGCGCTCTGGCGCTCGGTAACACAGGTTTCGGGTTCGAGTCCCGGTGGTGCCATGGATGTGTGTAGTGGTTCGGAATCCACTTTAAACCGTAGGTCCCGGTCTAATAGGAGCGTTGCGGGGGCATTGTTACTCTGCGTCCGTGACTTATCTTCAAGTTACTCGCGCCCCCTGGGTAATGCAAAGTGAGTAATGTCTGTGCAGCGCTGCCTTAAGCCATCCAAGACGTCCATGTCTGTTTGCCAGCTACATTGAAAAAAAAAAGTATATATATACGCATACATTGTTTTCTAAGAAACAATGATGTGCATTGTCGGCAAATCCTTAAAGTCGGTAACTTATTTTTCTTAGAGGTAATTAGTTTTAATTTCGGTTTTTTTTTTATTTCCATTGACAAGTTTACAGGACAATAGATATCATAAAAAATAAATACAAAAAAAACAAGTTAGAAATAAATGACAGCAGTTAATCCATCAACTTAATTGGTCCACTGTGACCAGTAACTGATGCCATAACTATATGAACTGATTAAGCATACATGCGGTTAGATTTTGAGATGACGATATTTAGTTTGGTTTGGTTTGTCGCTCTATGGTCACCTTGTGCACACTTTTAGGATAATTAGACCGGTACCTATAGTTTAACGTGGATTCCAAACCACCAATAAACATCCATGCCACTGCCAGGAATCTGAACCTGAAGCCTGTTATACCAAAGGCCAGATGAGACGACGAGGAGAATACTAGGAGCATCTGAACAAGATACACTGTCAGGGACCGTATGTGATGTGTTCATGGTTTTTATTAAATAGAATTTCTATTGTAGTAGTGGCACAGGCAGGGTCGGATTTTCCTATAGGCTAACTAGGCTTCAGACTAGGGCCTCAAGAGCAAGAGGAGCTTACATTCAAATTGTGAGCAAATTTAGAATTACACTATTCTAATAACGGTAAACACTAAATCACTGGATCGAAAATAAGGGGAAATTCTACACATATGACTCATAAACAAACATAAAAAAATGTATTGGTTAAGATCAACGCGTTCGGCTCATTAGTTCTGACCCTTTCTATATACTAGATTGCACCAAAGTATAGTTCATACATTCACTTGCTATGGCAAATAATGACGTGCCTTATGCTACTAAGTTCTGGTTTGTTCTTTCATAAATAAAGTGCAGATTGGTGTAGATTGGAACAAACAAGCGAACAGACCTATTGATATCCCGACGTTCGGTTATATTCGTATTACTTAGATAATATGAAATACGTGCTAATGTTATTAGAAAAGATTCTTATTTTATGATTGCGTACACGATCATTTGATTCTCGCCTTTTGAGTTCAGTAGGTTCAATACTTTAGTGAAGTGTTTATAGACTATTGAAAGGAACTTTGTGACAATATTGATATATTGACATATATTGATATGTATCATAATAATGGTGTATTTTATTATCTCTCAAAAATGTAATGTGAATATTATGTAATTTACATGTGTAATGTGTGAATACCGCTTGGAGATCGCCACCCATTCATGCATGGTACGCCGCTAAATATCCCGGTTTTGTCCTTGCAGTGCTCCTGTGCTAGATCTGCTCAAACGGCTTTAGCTAGACTAAGGACTGGCCACACTAAGAGTTTGACATTCAATGGAGACTAGAAGACATATACCTTTTGTCATTGTTCGGCCATCGCGTCTACCTCTCATCTCATCGATTGTATTGGTGCCTCCATGAGGCAACTGTTGAATGAGGGGAGGACCGTTTATGATCTATTGATGTAGCATAATCTACTGGATTTGGTTTAGGATTCTAAATCAAGGGGATAAGCAACAATAATACATGTGTAATGTTATGTAATTAACAAACTTAAAAAATGGGAGGTGAAAGGGCCTCATAAGGGGAGTAGTCTAGGGCCTCTTTTCATGTAAATCCGGCCCTGGCCACAGGGTGCCTTGTATGTAAAGTACTGTAAATAGAAAGATTGGAGTGTTTCCGTCCACCTGACACAACTAGTCGCTAGCAGGCGACAACACATTCAATAACGCTTCCATAAAAAACAGGAAGCAGTGAGGAACAGGAAGCAAGGTAAGACATATCCATTTCTTTCCTGGTTATCACTGAGAATCAGTAATTAGTTTAATTTTGTGAAGGTACTTGAAGAGACAATCGTGAGCACAGAAAAGTCGTCATTGATTTTTCTCTAGGCCATTCAGGGATATCGTGAATAGGATCGTACCAGGACTTGTGACTGTTTCTAGCGACAAGATTTGCCACAATCCACCTTCGTTCCTCTGCGAACTCATACTGAGAGCTAGACTGAAGACCGTGTTTGTACATCATTTTGGCCCGGAGTGCACCACGAGAAGGTAGATCTACGTTGCATTCCATTGCTTTTGTTTTTACATTAATATTCATCAAAAAAATTTTAAATTCTGATTAAATTTTTTTTGGATTAAACTTCATTTGAAAACATTATTCTGCACCCTTCTCAGGTAACGTATTGAAAAACAGGGAACGAGTATATTAGATGGCGATTAGTACAGGATGCATGAACTCTTCGCATCACAATCGGGCTACCTACGACGTGGTGGCCAATTGGCTAGCACTCTGGCATCCAAGGCTTCCGGTTCGAATTCTGGCGGAGGCATGGATGTTTGTGAGTAGTTCGGAATCCACGGTGAACTGTAGGCCCTGTTCTGTTTAGCCTACGTGTGCAAAAGATGACCGTAGAGCGACAAACCAAACCAAACCGCAGAGGGAAGTCAGTTCCCTTACCACAACCACTCACCTCGGGTTATTCGTGACATCCACTGCTGGAAAATGAGGTCCATTGATGTTGTTCTTACTTATCCTACTTGGTAGATATCTAATCTAGACCCAGCCCCGAACCGTATGGTCTCATGTTTGAAGGGGCAGGAAGCAGCTTCTGTTGTGAAGGAGCACCCGTAGGCAGAAGTTTGACTTTGCTCCGTGATGCTCTACAGTCATATGAGACCGGGACCTACGGCTTAAAGTGGAATCCGAACCACTACAAACATCCAGAGCACCGCCGGAACTCGAACCTGTGGTACCCAGCGCTAGAGCGCTAACCACTCGACCATTCAGGCCCCGGTTCATTGATGTTCAACAAAGAAACATTATTTTACAAAATAAGTATCAGATATTAAGAATGGTTTAAAACACTTGATGCATTTAATTTACAATTATTATATAAACAACTGTATTTCAAATGTAGAAAAGTTTCCTTTTAGCAGATTGTCCATAAATAAAACTAAATAAACATTTCACAATTCATCTAAAAATATAAAAAATTGAGAAAGGTGTGGATTTTTCCCCAAAGAATTCTAGACAGTTTATTGATGATTTGCTATAACTTCCATTCACTATGCTTTTTAACATTATTTCCATTTCTAGTGGATTCTACATTTCTTTTTCTCTATGTATATAAAAAAAAAAATCGTATCCATTTGAAATATTTATGTAGTTGTGGTATGTGTCTGTGAAAATGAGTTTTTAACCCAATCTTCAACTTTTTGCTGGCCTCCAAACTTTAAATGCAAGCTGTTTCATGTGTTTAATTTGCAATTCAGTTTTATTTATAGACTATCTCATATGCTGAAAGAAAACAGTTCACACAAATACACGCTTAAACACACCTTTAAAAACCGACTTTTTATAAAATAATCGGAAATAAAATCTATCAAGTATTTCAAGCCATTATAATTATTTGAAATTTAATAATTGAGAGTTAGAAAATAGTAATAGTAATAGAAATAGTAGTCAGAAAATAGTAATAGAAATAGAAATAGTAGTCAGACAATAGTAGTAGTAGTAGTAATATTTGAAATTTAGTAATTAAGAATAATTATTCAGATATTTTTATAGCCCCTTTTTATTTAATGTAATAAAATGTTTAATGATTTTTTTTTTTTCACAGAATATCTGCCAAAATGGCCACAGTTAGTGTTTTTGGTGTCTTGTTGGCGCTCTGCGTGGCGTTAACTTCTGCAGAAGAGGATTGCGCTCCCGACGCCATGGCGCGAGAAAATGTGCAAAAGCTCGCCCTGGCCAACAACGAACTGGCTTTCAATCTGCACCGGAAATTGGCGGCGTCTTCTTCATCAGACAACGTGTTCTTCTCGCCGCTTAGCATCTCCTCGGCTATGGGCATGCTCTTCTATGGTGCAAGAGGAGATACAGCTGAGGTAAGACAGGCTTACAGATTTTGAGGCATCACTTTTTTTTGTGTTCTAATGCAGCTGGTAAACATACCTTGAAGGCTCGTTCCCACCGAGGCGAGAAGCGTTGAAGATTCACGCGGCAGGCGAGAAAATTTTTCGATCCCTTCACAGCGAAACGTCAGAAATAGCATTGCGCCTAGTGAAGTTCCGCTTCGAGTTGAAAGTGAAGCGGTGAATTTCAAACCGGTTTCAGACGAAAGTAGTGAGGCTTGTGATTGGTCAACGCTTCTCGCTTGAAACCTCACGCCTCGGTGGGAATGAGCCTTAAGGTAAGCCTGCCCAGATATTACTCACTTAGCACTACCCAGGAGGTGCGTGTAGCTTGAAGATAAGCTACAGATGCGGAGTAACATTACCCCCGTAACAGACATGTCAGACCGGGACCTACGGTTTAAAGATGATTCCGAATCACTGCAAACATCCATGGCACCGCCCGGATTCGAACCCGAAACCTGTGGTACCGAGCGCCAGAGAGCTAGCCACTCGGCCATTCAGGCCCTTGAGACATCACTTTTAAACGTTTATTCTTAATTGATTTTGAATTATTACTCAGTTTAAATCCATTATACCGGGGACTGATGGCGGAGTGGCTAATGCTCTGGCGGTCGGTACCGCAGATTTTGGGTTCGAGTCCCGGCGGCGCCATGAATGTTTGTAGTGGTTCAGAATCCACCCTAAATCGCAGTTCCGGTGTCTCCCGTTGTGGGGATAGTGTTACTCGCGTCCGTAGCATATCTTCAAGCTGCACGTGTTCCTTGGGTAGTGCTAAACGAGTAACAGCGGGGCAGCCCTTGCGTATGGCATAAAGATGAACTGTCTCTGTATTGCTAGCTACATTAGAACCACAACAATAAATTCGTAATACCGATCTTAATTGTTATTTTGTCAATAATAACTCATGTAATTGCTTGAAATATTTTTTAAGAATCCTTTTAGAATATTTTCTGCTGTGTTTTCAAAGAATAATTGGCATTATTTAAAAAAATTCCCTCAATGTTCCTTACATCTACGTTTTTGTTTTTGTAATTTTCTGTTCCATTTCAAGTAAATACTTCCTTAAATTTTTTTTTTTATTTTAGATAAAAAATAAAACGAATTTAAAATGAGAAAATTACAAATATTGTAAATTCCTTTGTATTATTAAACTGAATTGAATTTCATTTTTTAACTTTTATATCTTACAAATATATTTGAAAATTTTATCAATACCAATACGTGTGCTTGTAGTATTAAAGAATATCCAAAAACTTCAACAAGGCAACAGCGGCTTGCACTCTGGTCGTGGTACCACGGGCTTCAGGTACGAATCCTGACTGTGACATGGATGTATGTCTGTGAGTGGTTCGGAATCGACGTTAAACTGTAGGTTCTGGTCTAATTAGTACGAAGTGTGCTCAAAATGACCGTAGAGCGGCAAACCAAACACTACTACTACACCACTGTGCCTAGAGCTGAGTTGCCCCTTTACAGTCTGGGAAAGATGTGGGTGAGAAGAAGTCTGATTGGGCTCTGTGACGCTCTACTGTCATGAGACCGAGACCTACGACTTAAAGGGTATTCCGAACCACTACAAATATCTATAGCACCGCCGGGATTCGAACTCGAAACCTGTGGTACCGAGCGCTAGCCATTCGCCCGTCAGATCCCGAGAAACCAAACAACGAGGCAACAGGGCAGAACAATTATCGACACTCCAATTTTCAGATGAAAATTTACCAGGCCACGAGAAGGGTCAATCTTCAAGTGTCATTTAAGGATTACATCGATTTTAATGTGCACCTCTTTAATTGATGTACTGACTTCTTTATAATAGGAATGCACAGACCTCATACGTTTTTTGCGCTCCTCTCATCCTATATTTACTTAAATTGAAATTATAATTTCTAATTTGTTTGAAAGAATTTGAAATTTTGATAAAAGGTTTAAAAAGGAAACATGATTCAGCATGAGTTTGTTTAGTAAAAAAGCAATCGCTCAAATAATAGAAAAAAACCATTTTATTTAATGTGTTTCGTGTTAATGTTCTTCTTTTTGATGCTTTTTATTAATCTTTTGCAATAACGTGCTAGCTTAAAGTCAGGATTCCTATGTCTATTCCCATTCCTATTTTTATACATGATATTTATTATCCAAAATAGGGTTCTTTTGTAAAATTGCTTTTTAAACCAGTGATCTCCAAAATGGGATAGCCGCCTGATGGCCAATTGCCTAGCGCTCTGGCCTTTGGTACCACAGGCTGTTTGTGAATGGTTCGGAATCCACGTTAAGCTGTAGGTTCCGATCTAATTAAAAGTGTAATCTTCTATCATAAATCTCGTATTTTATTAATTGATGTTTAATTTCTTGTACATGATGCATTTGCTTTATGATTCTCAAATTACCTTAAATGTTGCAGGAACTCAGGAAGGTTCTGGGATACGAGAAAGCAGATCTTCCAGATGACCTCGTCCACGAAGCGTTCAGTCGTTTCCTCAGCGAAGTCTTGAAGGGCGGTGGTTCTTCAGACCCCTATGTTCTGGATATTGCCAATGCTGTTCTTGTGGACGAAGACATGGATCTAATCGACGACTACAAGAGCAATGTCCAAGAGCTGTACAAAGCCGATGTGCGGCAAGTAGATTTTGCTAGGAATTCCGCTCAAATAGTGAGAGAAATCAATGAATGGGTCAAGGAGAAGACGAAAGGCAAAATAGAAAAACTTTTTGATAGCCTGAGTCCATCTACCATCATGGTCCTGTTGAATGCGGTGTACTTCAAGGGGACTTGGAAGTATCAATTCGAGACCCGAAACACCGCTATGCAAATGTTCTACAATAATGGACTGCAATCTGGAGGAAAGTAAGAAACCCTATTTTTCAATTCCTTCTATTAGTTCCCCACTCTCCCTATATATATCTTGTTCAAATCGATAGTCGTTCATAAAATACTTTTATTCATCCACTCAAGTTCAAATACATTTTTTTGAACTTGTAGTGGATGACATTTGATGTTAATACAGTTTTTTCAAATATTAATTCATTCATTAAGTTTAATTCATTAATTTTTGTTTTATATGGGAGAAAAAATTTTCTTCTATAATACATTTAGAAGGATGTAAATTTATGAATAAATACCGTCAGTGGCAAAGCGTAGATCGCTGGAAAAAATTTCTTTTTTTTCATTCTGGATTTTAGTCTGGAGTCAAGGAGGGGAAAAAATGGAAAATGAAAAATTAGTGAATAAATTAGTGATGGAAAGTGTGTGAGCGAGAGAGAAAGTGTGTGTGTGAGAGAGATAATTTTTCTAACTTAAAAAATGAATGAAAATTATTTATAAAGGACTTTCTGCAATAGGTTGAAAAATAATAGGAATTGACTTAAAATTTTTCTTATATTACTTGTATAATATCTGATTTCAAATAATTCAGAATCTTTTTACATTCGAGGAACTTGTGTTTATTTTTAATATGCTATTAAGGAATAGAAAGGATTATTGTCTTCCAAGAGAACTCAAGAACACAGCATTTGTGTGGCTTAGAAAGAAAAATCGAAAAGCTCCCATAAGACAGCCTTATTGTGAAAACAGTGCTTTTCTATACACCATCACAGTCACCATAGGCCTGAATGGCCAAGTGTCAGAGCTCGCTGCCCCAGGTTTCGGATTCGAGTCCCGGCGGGCCATGGATGCTTGTAGTGGTTCGGAATCCACTTTGCCGTAGGTCCCGGTCTCATATGACTGTAAGAGCGTCACGGAGCCAAATCAGACTTCTACCTGCGGGTGCTTCATCACAACAGAAGCTGCTCCTTATCTTTCATCCATGAGTAGATTACTCATGGGATGTCCTCTCACTGCAGGACACTGAGGATTAGTAACAACACACAATACAGTCGATACAGATTCTCAGAGTTTCTAGAAACAGAGACTGCAATTGCAAATTTAAATCCAAGCCTCGGGTTGATTTGATCACGAATAGAAAATGAATTTGAACAAAAAGATTTCAGCATTTAAATAACTATTTGCTTTTTTAAATATAGCTTATTTTCTGAAATTTCATCATCTTTGACTTTTTAAGAATTTCAAATACTTTATTGTTACCAATTTTAAACTCAGTTTCGATGGTTCTAATAGAATATTCTGTTTAGAATTTATTAATCTAAAGTATCTACTTTTTTTTGCCTAGATAAAAATTATGTTAAGTGAAGCCAGATAAAAAACTGACAGCTTGCTAAAGAAGTGTACCCTCTTTTTTGTTCTCTTAGAATGTACTACTGTGTCCAAAAAGTATGACCAATTTTCAATTTAAAATTCCCGGGGCTTATGGAATTTTTCTTTCTTTTTAAATTTGACATTTGTGTGAGAGACCTTGCTGATGATGTTGGGATTTCAAAAGGATCGGTCCATTCCATTTTGGGCCTCAAACGCGTCAAATCTCGATGGGTACCGAAAACACTGAATGCGCCAGTTGGAAAAAATTGGTCTTACTTTTTGGACACAGTAGTAGACATTTATACAAACTTTTCGTAATAATTTCGTAATGATCAAAGTTATAAGCAAAAATAACATTTCTTGTATCTGATCGTCTTTAGTAAGCACATATTTAAATAAATGTATTACTTGAGAAGAAAAATTTCGGGCATTTTTAAAATGCTTGGTAACATGTTTACGCTTTTTTAAATAAACGATCACAGGATCGGTGATGCAGCACCAACTCTAGCACGAAAAGGACAGGAAATGTTCGTCCCAACTTTCTATAACTTTAGAACAGAGGGACTCGCTCTATTTTATTTACTCTGTAAGGTTTAACTATAATTAGATTCCCTCGAGAGGTAGCCACTGTGACCAGTACAGTGTGAACTGGTAAGTACGAGCGTGAGATGACAAGGCAGAATGCTAGAACGACTGAGGGAGTATCACGGCCAGGGACCGTATGTGATGTGTTTACGATTTTTAAGTATAAAATAGAATTGATATTGTAGAAGAGGCATAGTATGTCAACTGTATTAAAGTAGTGCACGTAAAGTATTGTTAATATTGTAAATAAATTAATATAAAGAGAAAGAGATTGGAGTTTTCCATCCACCAGACGCCTACAGCCCAAAACCACCTGACACAACTAAAACGCTAGCAAGCAACAACAACTCTATGTGTATGAGGAAGATTCCATATCTAATGAGCAAATTAAAATTTAAAAAAATAACATTTTTATAATGAAAATATTTGTTAACTACACTCATGTCCATAAATCAAGGATAATGAAGTTCAGGCAAAGAAAGAGACAGAAGCAAAACAAATTTGACTTATTTGTAAAGTCTATTTATTAAACAAAAAGGTAAAGAGCAAAAAAAGATGCTATATGTTTGACATAATTAATAAAATTGCGATTTTTAATCCCTGGAGGAAATTTCAAAAAAGAACCCATTTACAAAAAACAGTATAACATGGTTAGTATGATGGTTAATATGGAGTATGTCTCCCGGACGATGCAATACAGGCCTTACAACGCCTAGGCATGCTGAGTATCAAATTATCAATCTGATTTTGGGGAATATTACACCACTCATCAAGCAATGCCCTCCGAAGTTCCAATTGACAGGTGGGAGGGGGTTGACGGGCTGCAATTCGTCGGCCAAGCATATCGCACACATGCTCTATTGGATTCAAGTCCGGTGAGTATGCTGGCCAATCCATACGGGTGTTATCCTCCAATTGAAGGCATTCGTCTACAATGTTTGCACGGTGAGGACGGGCGTTGTCATCCATAAACAGAAATTCATCACCCATGGCGCCCCGAAACAAACGTACGTGTTGTTCCAGAATGACATTCCGATAGATGTGGCCTATCATCGTTACACTCTGAACATGCAGGTCAGTTCTGGAACCAAGAATAATCCCTCCCCCAACGAGCCATCCTGCCCCACCGTAACGGTGTCGTTCAATGGTGTTCTCTTGGTGGTAACGGGTACCTGGCGCTCTCCATATGAAAGTCCGGCGAGAATCAGACTGCAAACTAAACCTGGACTCGTCGGAAAACACCACACCAGACCACTGTTGCGGTGTCCACAATGCATGCTCTCTACTCCAGGTTAATCGCAGGCGACAGTGAGTTGCGGTAAGTGGAACACATCTGACAGGCCTACGAGCAAATAGACCAATGGGCCCTAAGCGTCTGTACACGGTCTGCCTTGAAACTGTCGTACCGGTAGCTGAAGAGAGCTGACGAGACAGGTCTGATGCTGTGCTCCGTCTGTTTCTTTTGGCAGTAACTGCTAAATATCGGTCCTCATTCGGCGTTGTAACTCGGGGGCGACCTGTGCTGTAACATCTACTCACATTACCATCATCTTGGAATCGTTGCTAAAGCCTGGAGATGACACTCTGGGCGATTCCATGTTCCTCGGATACTTCCAGCTGGGTACGTCCACATTCCAGTCGTCCGATAATTCTACCACGTAAAAAAATCATCCAAATGCTTCCTTTGTGCCATAACTATGCGGTTTATTGCACTGAAAGGCTTTTAAAGCGCTTGTGAACAATCTTACTTCTTTGCCACCATTCCTTATATACCCCTCTCTTACACTCTCGTCATTGTGACGCACTATCCGCGTCATCTGGTGGTTTCCTGTAATTTGCATATTCTTCTTCAAGATTTGTGTGATAATTCTACAGGTGAAATTTTTATTTTAGAGTTCAATTTCTGTGTGATTCTGAATTATCCTTAATTTATGGACATGAGTGCATATCAAAATATTTAAAATTTTCATATACTCGTTGAAAACAACTTTGAAAAGTTTTTGTTCCAAATATGTTAGTTTGACTTAATAGAATTTTTTTTTTTTTTTTTCAGGTCTGTTTCTATGATGCACATGACAGAACGCTTCCCTTACACTACCTTCGACGACTTCAAAGCTCTGGAGCTGCCCTACAAAGGAGAGAACGTCAGCATGCTGGTGCTGCTTCCGAACCAGCGAGACGGAATATCAGCCCTCGAAAGCTCAATGACACCCGAAAAACTGTCCCAAGTCCAGCAACAAATGCGCAAGACCAAAGTCGTCGTTTCTCTGCCCAAATTCAAGTTTGAGTACTCTAAGGAACTGTCTCCAGCAATGCGGGCCCTTGGTGCCAATGACATCTTCGGCGCAGCAGACTTTTCGGGAATGACCCACAGCAGAAGTGCTGCTGTCAGCCAAATCATGCACAAAGCAGTGATCGAAGTGAACGAAGAAGGAAGCGAGGCCGCTGCTGTGACTGGAATTGTCTTCATCAGGACAAGTGTGATTGTTGACAGGCCTCCAGAATTCAATGCAGACCATCCTTTCCTCTTCGCCATCATCGAAAAAGGAAGCAGCAATAATATGATCTTGTTCTTGGGTCGTGTAAATAAATTGTAAAGAAGTGAATGAAGAATAAAACTTGCATGTTTCAATTGTTTTCTGTCGTTTTTTTAAACATTATGTAATTACTTTATTTCCTAAAGTCTCCCCAACGACGATCTTAAAGAATTAGTAGAGCACCCATAGAACAAGTGTGATAGGAACGAGAAAATAGTCCTGTAGCAGTAATCTCAAACAGTTCTTTCTTTCAAAAACGAAAAAAAAAATGTCACTTTAATGAAATAAAGATTTCTTTTATAAAAATTGCTGTTTTTTAATTACAAACTTCACTTAACTGAACTCAGGAAATCAAAACTTGGAATATTCTTTCTTAACAACAATCACACATTGGCAGAAAGTGTTAGTAATATTTTTAACGAAAGGCTCAAATTTGGGAATGTGTGGTTGTTGACAGGCCTCCAGAATTTAAGGCAGACCATCCTTTCCTCTTCGCCATCATCGAAAAAGGAAGCACTAATAATATGATCTTGTTCTTGGGTCGGGTAAATAAATTGCAAAGAAGTGAATATAGAATAAACTTGCATGTTTTGATTGTTTTCCGTCTCTCTGTTGTTGTTTTTCAATTCCTAGTATTAGCTCACTCTCTCCATGTATATATATCAACAAAAAATATTTTTAAACGTTAATGAAAAAGTATAATCAATTGCTCTAAATTATTTCTTAAAATATAAAAACTTCAAAATATGTTTTTGCCTGTCGCTATAACTACTACTACTAATGCAAGTATTGATTAGCGATAGCATTGCAAGTAAAAATGCAGCGTACTGATTTGAGATAGAAAATAGATAGATTTTAAATTTAGACTGAAAATCAGCAGCGAATATATGAATCTTGTTGAATATTTTATGAAGGTACCTTCACTAACAAGTAGTTAGGTTCACAATTCCCAAATGTATTTATTTTCAGCTAAAAGCGTATTAAATCAAATGGCTAACAAACGTTTTTCAATTCCTACTATTAGTTCACACTCTCCCTATATATATCTTGTTCAAATTTACGATCGTTAATAAAATACTTTTTATTCATCCACTTGTAGTGGATGACACTTGACGTTAATACAGTTTTATTTTCAAATATTAATTCATTAATTAAATTTAATAAATCTAAAAAGAACTAAAATTAATTAAAATTGCATGTATCTACCAATAGATGGCGTCAGATGGAAGAGGAAAATTTCAAACCATATTTATAAAGGACTTTCTGTAATATAGTAAAAAAAATAGGAATTTACTTTAAAAATTTTTTTTTATATTTTTATTTTTATTTTTATTTTATTTTTTATTTTTAAGCATTTTGCAACTATTTTTTATATCTATTCTATGGGTAGTGAAAGGGAAAGGATCTCTGATGAAGTAGTTATTTAACAGTAATTGCTCCGCTTTATCCACAACAGAAACAAATTCCACGTGATATTTTAATTTTTTAATTTTTTTTAAGGATTTCTATGAAAAAACCCGATTGTTTTTTACTGTTCTCTCTATCTTGGATGTTCTATTGAAACATTTTTGCAATTATTTTATATCTTGAGAATTCTGTAAGTATCAGAAAGAGGAAGAGTATCTTGCTGAAGTAGTTATTAAACAGTTATTACTGTGCTTCATTCGAAATAGAAAACACATTCCACATAATTTCCATCACATTCCACAAATATTTTATTATTTTATTTTAATTTCTATGAAAAAATTGCTGCTACATAATTATCAATTTACTCTTCGATATTTTACGCAACTGAATTCATAAAAAAAATCACTACTATTTGGAATATTATTTGTGTCATCCTCAAATAGTTGTCACAGATTGGCCGATCTTGTAAGATTTTTGAGAAGGTAAATAATTTTTCCATAATTTTTTATTTCGAAAATGTTACCTTCACTAGCAGATAGTGTTAGTAATATTCTTAACGAAACGCTCAAATTTGGGAAAGATACCGTGAAATAAATGTTTGTTAAGATATCAAGCGTATTTTTATATTTGATTTAAAAATAAGCTTTTAGACATACATAGCTCCTCACACGATTCAGTTCCATTTATGTATTTTATAAACAGTTCAAAGAAGGTAGAGAACGCGTTGAAGACGAAGAGCCCTTTGGTCGAACCTCCACCTCAAAACGAAGCTCACGTCCAAAAAGAATTACAGATTTGGTGCTTGAAAACCGTCGATTTACAATTAGAGACCTTGCTGCTGATGATGGAATTTCAAAAGGATTGGCCAATTCAATTTTGGACCTCAAACGCGTCAAATCTCGATTGGTACCAAAAAACACTGAATGCGCCGGTTCAGACTGCATTTATTCTTCGTGACTTTTTCGCCAAAAATGAAGCCCATATCATTCCTCAACCACCGTCCACCGTATTCACACCGTGCGACTTTTGGCTATTCCCTAAACTCAAAAGACCACCGGGGAAGTCGATTGAAGAGATTCAATGTGAATCGGCGTGCGCTTTGAAGGCCATCCCTGCCGATGACTTTTTAGCATGCATTGTGGAATGGAAAAAAGTTGGCATAAGTGCATTGTGTCTGGAGGGAATTACTTTGAAGGCGATGAAATAAATTTGGAAGAATAAATAAAGTGTTTGAAAAAATAATAATATTAATTGGTCTTACTTTTTGGGCACAGTAATATGCATGATTGTATACTACAGGTATGATTTTACACACTTTCAATTATCTGATTTCCACTCTAATTGTAATATAAAAGAATGCATTTACCTTCTTTTCATGACATTTCAAGTAATCAATTACGCTGTCATATTCGCTAACCTTGAAATCATGCATATATTTATCTTTACCCTTGAGGATGTTAAAAACCAGATAAATGTGTCTTCCTCTCGCTTCTATCAGTTTTTTTAGAGGTTTTGCCCGTGACTAACCGGAGTTATCGCTGTCTGTTTCCACAGGTCGAATCTGCAAGTTGATCTTTCTTTCTCCAAACAGAGCAACTGCTATTTTAAAAAAAGCAAATACTGATAAAAAGGCTGTTGAAGTAGAAGATAACGTTTACATATCGAAACTTTCGCAGCTGTTTTCACCGTCGGAATTCTCGGAAAGACTGATACATAAAATGGGAGATCTATAGTTTTAGTTTCTTTACTTCTTAAACTGATCAAGGTAAGAAGTCGTTTACATTTGGTTTGGAAGGAACTTATTTGTAATTTTGTGTATTGCAAAGAATTAATTTCAATTTACGTGCGCTTTTTTATTTTCTTTTTATTCAATTTTTGCATATTTATTTAAATTTCTTGAAATATCAATAAGTAAATTAAATTTTGTAATAATGCATGTCATTCAATGGAACATTATTAGGAATCTTATTTGTTATGCTGAATATTGAAAACTATTTATTTTGCAATTCATGTATTAATTTTTACTTAAATTTGCAATATTAGAAGTAATTTTGAAAGTAATGCCATATTATTTAGAATAAACAGCAAATAACATATAAATTAACAGCAAATAATCAATTTCAGTAAATGTGTTAATTTAAAACCGCCTTTTAAACAATAATAAGAAATCTTTATACACAATAAGAAATCTTTTTGTGTTTTTCTTTTTTTTAAAAAAGTGATTTCGAATTTTCTACCCTCTTTCTAACGTAATTTAAAATCTGAATGAATGATTACAATTCCTTGCAATCGGAAGATTATTATTTAAAAAGAGTATTCGGAAATTTATGAATCTTTCATTTATACGCTCCCTTTTTGGTATATTTCAGTTTACATTTGGTTTGGAAGGAACATATTTGAAATTTTGTGTATTGCAAAGAATTAATTTCAAATTGTGTGTGCTTTTTTTTTAATTTTATTTTTCTTCTTTTTTATTCAATTTTTAAATTTTTATTTAAATTTTGGGAATGGTATATTGAAAATGGAAGATTATTATTTAAAAGAGTATTCGATAATTTATAAATCTTGCACTTATATGGTTACTTTTTGGTATATATATTATCATTAAAACTATTTTTTCGTATGCATGTATTTCTTTAATAAGCGATAATTAAATGAATAAATTTTGTAATTAATGCGTGTCATTCAGTGGAAGATTATTATTTAAAAGAGTATTCAGAAATTTATGAATCTTGCCTCTATACGCTAACTTTTTTGGTATATTTCAGTATTAAAACTATTTTTCGTGTGTTTGTTTTTCTTGAATTACCATTAAATAAATAAATAAATAATGTAATTGATGCATGTCATTTAATGGAACATTATTTGGGAATCTTATTTCTTTTTTTGGAATCTTATTTCTTATGTTGAATATTGTTTATTTTGTAATTCGTGTGTTAATTTTTACTTGAATTTCCAATATTAAAAGTAATTTTGAAAGTAAAGTTATATTATTTAGAATAAATGTCTCTAGAATTATATTAATAGCAGATCAGTTTTAGTAAATGTGCTATTTTTATTTTAAAACTGCCTTTTAAAAAATAACCTTTTTGTGTTTTTTTTCTTTTGGTTTTTAAAAAAAAGGATTTCGAATTTTCTAACATGTTTCTAACGTAATTTATTTGGAGGAATATTATTCCTGTTGCACAATACATGTATTTATTTAATGTATTTAATAATTTCAATTATATATAATGTTTTTTCAACTAATACTTTGTTTAATTGATGTTTCGGAAGACGCGAGCATAATTTTAAATTGATTATCGTGAAATTGGTTTTTGTTTATAACGTTATCGTACTTATGAAAACAATTTGTGTTGATAAAATCATTTTGAAATTAATCGAAAGAAGTTATTCAAGGCGGGAAAAAAATCGAAATCTCGAATGTTATGTTTGTTCTTGCAATTGCTTTATTTTAAAATTCTAATGATTCTCCTATTTTTTTTTTTTTTCAAAATTTTTTATATTAAAATTAATTTTGCAATTGAAGTGCCAAGAACATTATTTATAAAAACAAAACGCCTTCAGAATTTTATGTATTATAAATGATCTATTTCAGTACCGTGTTAAATTTTATTTTACGAGGACTTTTTTTTTGTTAAATAATAGTGTTTGTTTTAGTTTTGGTAATTAATACTATTTTGAATTTAAAATATAAAAACTTGAATGCAATATATATTATTTCAATCAAACCGATCCGATGTAATATTTGCTAAACCACGTTTAAATCAATGATTTTCGTGAAATAAATATGAATTTCTTTCATTGTTTTATTTTAAAGATAGGTCTTTTAGCTTCTATAAACAGTTGTGAGTTTGTTTAAGAGTGACTCGAAGTCGAAAAGCAGCTGTTTCATTACGATCTATTAGGATATAGAACGCATGCATCCTAAAATTTTAAAAGCAGTCATAAGTGCTGCATTAAATTTCAGAACCTAACAAAATTTTAATTTATGTTTTGAACGATGTTACGTATGCATTGAGCTAAAGGATTTTAATATTTTTTATAGATTATTATATATATTACTATTTCATTAAAATCGATCAGATGTAATTTTTGTTAAGCTACCAACCTCGTTTAAATCAATGATTTTCGTGAAATAAATTCGCATTTTATTTTAAAGATCGAGCTTTTAGCTTCTGAAAACGGTTTTGAGTTTGTTTGTTTAAGAGTCGTTCGAAATCAAAACACAGCTGTTTCAACACGAGCTATTAGGATACTTTTTTTCTAATGCAGCTGGCAGACACTTAGACAGTTGTCTTTGATGCCTTAAGTCAAGCGCTGCACTTAGCACTAACCAGGAGGTGCGTGTAGCTTGAAGATAAGCTACGGACGCGAAGTAACAATACCCCCCCGCAACTCTCTACTATCCTGTTAGATCAGTTATTGGCATTTTTCTTAAAAACAATACTGAATTTTTTTTTTTTATAAATATTATTGCTCTAAATGACTCAAAGGGTTGACACTTGGCAATACTTTAGAATAGTATCTATCTTTTAGTACAATGCATACTTAATGGGTGTTATGTCTACATTAGGGGTGGCCAACCCAAACGATCTTGCGGGCCACTTTGGAAATGCATCCTAACTCCGCGGGCCGCATATAAATGTATATATCCCCTTATTAGATTAAAACCCACTATAGACCATTTTTTGGAGTGAAAAATTGAAACAGAATGTGTTATTATTATTGTGTTTACTATTATTCTTACATGTAAACGTAGATACTATAATAATAATGATACTAAACGCACATTGCCAAGAAAAATGTAACACTAACAATGAAATATAAAAAAAGGTACTTACGTATTAACGGTACCTTGGCGACAGTTGCGCCAATAAAGAGCACACGCGCCATCCGCAGCTACAGATTTGGCGTAAATCTACACTTAAAATTTTTGTTCCAAATAATAAAATATATATGAAACACTTCATTTAAAATCAAAACGCTTTCAAAATATTTTTATTCCAAATAATAAAGATTGGCGACACTTAAAAACCGCCATGTCTGCCGCCAAGGTACCTTTAATAAAGGTAATTTTAAGTATAAATGAAGTTAAAAAAATTGAAATCATTCGCAATAGAACTTATTTTGCTTTCCCATCTGCTCGAATGGAACAAGTAATTTTCTTAAAGAGAAGTCACCATTAAAAAATGCAATACCGGATCAAGACATTTCTTTGTGAGGCAAATGTCCTTAGCTCAGCATTACTGCACGAGCTGCTACACCAAGGGTGGCCAAGCGAAATGATCTTGCGGGTCACTTTGAAAATACATCATGACTCCGGGAGACGCATATAAAATTATATACGCCCTTTTTTAAGATTTAGACCCACTATAGACATTTTTACTGGAGTGAAAAATTGAAACATAATGCGTTATTTTTATGTTTACTATTATTCTTACATGTAAACATACATAGATCATATAATAATGATGCTAAATAAAAAAAAAAAATGAAATCATTAAAAAAATTTTTATTTTACTAGTGCGATACGTGTTTCTCCACTCTTTCACTTAATTTTTGCAAATCGAACTCAATTTGAGTATTTGCACATCGTAATGGGCGTTGCAGGTTAGCTTCCATTATGTTGTGTCAATTTCATTTTAGAAAAAAAAAAAAAAAAAAAAAAACGATTCGCAGGTGTAAGATGAAATAAAAGCGCTAAGTTGAGCGAAAAGGGCAGCAGGTTGGCCACTCGTGATCTACATGCATGCAAGTCAATGTGATGTATTTTGCGTGATTTTTTAGCTAGAAGGGTTTACGTAAAGTCAAAAAATATCAATTATAGCCAAATTTTTACAAAATATGCTCAAGTATATATTTTAATTTTATAACCTAATTTAATTCTAGCATTCTGAATTTTTTTTTTTTTCATGAAATATTATTTTAAAATTTAGACTCTAAATACAGTCGTATCTTAATTCCAAATATTTATGTTACACCAGTCCTTTTCACGAAAAGCTTGTTGAGAAATACTGATATTGGTATATTGAATTAAAAATATTACACGTTTTGTTATAATTTGTTTGTTTTGCTATAAAAACAAGGAATATAAAAAAAAAACTTTTTTTTTTTAAAGTCAATTCCTACTTTTTAATCGACATTAAGTTCAGTTTTTACGCTTACATCTGGCGCCATCTATTGGTAGATACATGCAACTTAAATCTAAAAAACTAATATTAATTTAATTTAATTAATGAAATAATGTTTAAAAAAAACTGTATTAACATCCAGTGTTAATACAGTTCGAAAAATGTATTTAAACAGTAATTTGTACAGTAAATGTATTTGAACTGTATTTTTACAAGTTCAAAAAAATGTATTTGAACTTGAGTGGATAAATGAAAAGTATTTTATGAACTATTGAAAATTTGAACAAGACATATATAGGGAGAGTGTGAACTAATAGTAGAAATTGAATAATGAGATGTTACATAGCTTATTCAAAACTGCAATAGATTTTTGGAAATAATTTGTGTTATTTGTATAATGGAAACAATTTGTGTTTGTGTATTTTTTTATAATTATTATTGCTCCAGAGGACTCCATGTGTTGTCATTCGGCTATACTTCAAAATAATATCATTCTTTTAGTATTAGTTAGAAGCGTTTATGTAAAGTACAAAAATATCAATTTTTACCAAATTTTTACAGAAAATATCCAAGTATATATTTCAATTTTCTGGTTTCCCAATCCAAGTTAAGTTTCCAAGTTAATTTGATAATATCTGAACAAATTTCCATAAAATATTATTTTACAATTTTGCCTTTAAATGCAGTCGGGTATTTTAATTCAAAATATTTCTATTAAAATCCAGTAATTTTTACTGGAGGCTTTATGGCCAAATGGCTAGAGCTCTGGTCTTTGGTACCACATGTTCAGGTTCGATCCCGGCGGTGGCATGGATGTTTGTAGTGGTTCGGAATCCACGTTGTACGGGGCCTGATGGCCAAGGGGTTAGTGCTCTGGCACTCGATACCACATGTTTCGGGTTCGAAATCCATTTTAAGCTGTAGGTCCCGATCTCGTATGGCCGTAGCCCAATCAGAGCCCAATCAGTCTTCCCACCCACATCATTCCCAAATTGTATAGGGACTGAGGTCTAGGCACAGTGATGTGGTGTGTTGTAGTAGTAGTAACCCACGTGAAATTGTAGGTCCCTGTCTAATTAGCCTAGGGTGCACAAATTGACCGTACAGCGACAAATCAAATCTTTACGATTTTAAAATTATTCACATTAACTGATTTTTTTAAGGAGAATTCATAAACTATCAAACATGGAATTCATTTAGAGTCGAGGTTCAGAAAACTAATATTTCTTTATCTAAGTTGCTTTTAAAAAAAAAAAAAGTTTTCAATGTTGAAATTTTCTATCATTTTTTCACGATAAAATAGATGGTTGTGCTTTCCCAAATACACCAAAACAACAAATGAGTTGTCAAAAGACTGTTTTAAGCAAAGAAATTATGTTTTACTTAACACTGTGCACTCACGCATTGGCGTGAATTTCCATCTTTTATTTTTTAGCCGTTGGCGACGGATGGCGTAAATATATTTACGGAATATATTAATTCCTTTTTGTAAACAGTATTTTGTAAATTTGAGATAACTTGAAAGGGGAATATAACTTCATATCCGTATGCTTTCTTTTTAATAGAAATTAAATAAATGTTCTGATTTCTATCAACAAGTAAATCTTGTTAATAACAATCATCCAGATTTCTGATTTGGGTAAGTGATTTTTTTTTTCAGTCATCGCCTTCACTGATACAAAGCACTCAAAACAAGACGATCGGTTTTTTTCACTATCTTCATTAAGAAATGCTGAGAGCTCATTTTCTAACGCTGTGGCTCAGACGTCCTTTCGACATAGTAAGCAAAACTGACACATTTTCAGCCTTTTTCGACGATTAAAAAGTTGCATTTTTAGCATTGTTTTTTTATTTTTGCTAATAGAAATTCAGATTAATCTGATTTTTTTTTAACAGAAAACTTACGTTCGTCAAAAGATTAAAGGATACTGTAATTAATTGTAAACTATAAAAAAAAATTGTACATAACATTTTATTGATTTGTCACTCATCATCAGTAGCACGACAGCCCAGAATGAGGCAAGGATTCCTCTGGGTGACAATGGTCAATCCTTTTCAACTGCGTCTTCTCTTCGTCCCTGTGACTTTGCCAAAACGAGCTTTTTACGGGGTTTAAGTCATTCATTCTAAATACATTAGCAGCCCAGTTTAATCAGATCTTAATACATTTGATAATATCTGGGTCTGTATAGCATTTATATATTTCTGCGTTGTACCTTCTTCTCCAACAATCACTTTCTCTATCACCTCCAAGAACAGCCCTTAAAAACTTCCGCCCGAATAGACCCAAATGGGCCTCATCAGATCTTGCCAAAGTTCAAGTTTTAGAGCCGTAGACCAAAATAGGTCTAATAAGGGTTTTATATAACAAGAATTTAGTTTTTCTGCTTATGAACTATGATTTAAACTTAACGCAAAAAAGGTTGGGTTGTCTCTCTACAGTCATTGTTTTTGCTCACACTGGATTAATTAGACCGGGACGCACAATTTAACGTGAATTCAGAGTCACTAACAAACATCCATTCCACAGTTCAAACCTGAAGTCCGGGGTACTACAGGCCAGAGGGCTAGCCAATTGGCCATCAGGTTCCTAACATTTTATTGAGAATTTCTTTATCGTGGGCGCATAGCAGTGGACACACGTAAAACTTTTCATGTGATCTGATGGCCGAATGGCTAGCGCTCTGGTGCTCAGTACCACAGGTTTCAGGTTTGAATCCAGGCGGTGCCATTGATGTTTGTAGTGGTTCGGAGTCCCCTTTTAAGCCGTAGGACCCGGTCCATATGATCGTAGAGCGTCACAGAACCCAATCGGAGTTTCTCTCACCCACATTATTCCCAAATTGTAAAGGGACAACTCAGCTCTAGGCACAGTGATGTGGTGTGGCATAGTAGTCAAATGTGCCCACTGTTATAATGTTGGTGACCCCTAAACGTCGTTCTTATAGAAGCCGAACACATTGCGTTTTATTCAGTTATTAGGATGGTTACACAAAATAAAGTTTAGTTTCCCACATTATTTTCTTAATAAATATTATCAACTTTACTCTTTTTCAAACTAAAACTCTGCTAGATTAAGCGCTTTTATATAAATGGGCACTGTTCATAAAAGCTAATATGAAAAAACAAAGTAAGCCTTCTAAGCAAATTACACAGAACTTCTCATACATAAATGCCAAATGCCATTTCTGTTCATTGCTTGAACTGAAATCGAAAATATAAACTTTGCTTTTCTTCTATAATTTACCTCATTCAATAACACAACTGAACTCCAATGAGTTGCGTAGCAACGACTAGTTGCAGAAACAGATAAAGGCATGTTTAATAGTGTTTATTAGAACTTAAATCAATACCAAAACATGTTTTCTTACCAAAACTAACAGTAACCATTATTTATGTTCTTTGCAATTCATAATGCAAAAATAACTTTACAACATGCGTTTTTCGATAAATCGAATTATAGTTTAGCAAATAAATTATTTGTTTAACATAAAAATGAAAACTTTAAGTTTAAACTAAAACACGCCAAACAACGATTGGTCGAAAAATTCAAATACCAGTGTCGTAAATGGTAAGTTCAGAGTCATTTGATATGACCCATGATATGCATACTTTTTCTATCATTCGCTCAAAATAATTTCCCTTGCATATCTCTCATAGAACGTCGAATTAATTTATCTACTATTTTTTTGCAAGTTTTCAAACATTTAATTTTTAAAAATATTCAAAAGGTTTCAATCCTTTTTCAGGTTGTTTTTTTTTTTCATTGTTTCAGCTCATTGTAACTATAATAATAGCATCAAAATGTCTTTTAAATAATAATCAAAACTGTATTTTTGTATTGCTTTTAAGAAATTAGGATAACGAATATTTATATAATTATTTAATAAAAAAAGATTAAAATTTGATTGTTCATAAAGTAATAAATTTGAAAAATATATTTCAGTAAATAATTTAAAAATTATCAGAGGACTTTTCAAGTTTTGTGGTACATTCGATATTTACGAACTATCTTAAATTTTACTTATTAAAAAATAAACGAAAATAAAAATGGACAATATTCATAAAACGTATTTAAATTAGAATAAGTATTCAGATATTTTTTTATAAAGATACTTCCTTACGATTATTTAATGTATTAAAAAGTTCCCTTTTTTTTTTCTTTTCATAGAATATCTGCCAAGATGGCGACCGCTGGTGTTTTTGGCGTCTTGTTGGCGCTCTGTGTTGTGCTGACTTCTGCAGATGACAATTGCACTCCCGACGACATGGCGAAGGAAAATCTCCAAAAGCTCGCCCTGGCCAACAATGAATTGGCTTTCAATCTGCATCGGAAATTGGCGGCATCTTCTTCAGAAAATATATTTACCTCACCTCTGAGCATCTCCTCGGCTTTCGGCATGCTCTTCTATGGTGCCAGGGGAGACACGGCTGAGGTAAGACAGACTTGCAGATTTCTAAAATTTGTTTTGTATATGATTTGCTTCAACAGACCACGTTTGTGTTATTCCAGACAGAACTGTGGCAAACTGACGCTGAAATTCCTGCATAATAACTCTAATGAAATTAAAAATTTATGTAATACACATTATGAAACATCAGAGCAGTATGCGGGCACGCAAAATTCTCAAGTTAGGCGGAATCACTTCCGTCTCTACTAACTGCAGGAATGGCTTTCACAATACTCCCCTTTCAGACACTGATGCGATGATGTCATCGTGAAGTTGTCTTATTGCAGCAACACATTTTATCTATCATTTAGCCCGAGAGGCTAGCACGAAAAGGGTTATCTCAACACTCATTATCGCTCATGGTGATTATAAGAACAGGATCTTCAAGAGGTAAGATAAGATTATGCCTT
This sequence comes from Caerostris extrusa, assembly GCA_021605095.1. NCBI lineage: Eukaryota > Metazoa > Arthropoda > Arachnida > Araneae > Araneidae > Caerostris > Caerostris extrusa. The sequence continues at coordinate 80,260 of BPLR01005873.1, forward strand.
GCTGTTAATGATATTCTTGCGATCAACTTCAAGATTATAGTGTGTTTTGTATCTTTATTGTGTCGGTGTTACTTTTTTTGTCGTTTGGTAACCTAAGATTATAATATAAATGAAGTCAGATTTGTGTTGGGGTTGTTTCCAGTAAATTGGAATAGTAATAAAGAATTAGGGTATAGTCCAGATGTTGTTTGATTTGAAAAGTGCAAATGACCAAATGAAACGAAATTCCGATTGAGTCGCAGGACAGGTATCTCGGGACAAGCCAGAATCTTCAGAGAAATTGCTATTGATACACTTAAACTTTAAAGATTGCGTCTTTCGAAGCAGTGTGATGAAGACTTAAACGTATTTTACATACGAACCAACACCCCACGGGATGTCGCTTTTCTCCAATGAACATGCTAAAAGGTACTAAGTCTTCATTGTATCCGGTTTTTCTCCAATATATTGCAATGAAATGGCATTTTCTTGTTGAAGATGGAAGATACTTCCTACATGGCAGTGTTTAGCTTCACAATCACTACCCTAGCTAAGAGACATTTCGATTCCAGATTGTGGCACCAAAATATAAGAGCTATTGTTGCGCGTGGAGATGTATCGTGCCATTGAAGAAGTAATCTTTAAGGTAAATATTAAGATCAGAGTCAGTACATATAGTATGAAGACCGAAACAAGAATCATTTGATTGACTTCTAGTAACAGGTTTTGAAGGGTGTGACACTGAAATCGAGCAAGTTCAAGGAGATGTTCACTTATTTATTGTCAGCAATGTCATTTCGAAGTCCAAGGTGCATTGCGGGAAGTCTTATGCTGTTGGCCCAAAAAGAGATTCAACATTCTGAGATTCTTCTAAAGGGTGTGTCTTACGCTGGCAATACAGAGGAGCCTACTCTTATTGTAATATAAATTCGAAGTGCTCCAGGATCTGAAAGCACTACAATACCATATAGTGTTACGTGTTGATGTTCGAATTTCATCTTTGTTTAAAGCTGAAGAGGATGATGACTTGTTTCACCAGTTTTAAGAATCATCGCAACATATAGATGAACTATTTGTGGACAAACTCCTTTCACCTCGATGGTTCTTCAACACGAAGTAGAACCTCAGCTTTCAAAATGCCTTCGTATAATTTTCTTAAAATAGACTGGTGTTTTAAAACTGTACGAATCTCCTTGAAACTTGTCTATAAATATTAAATTTCTGCAATTTGAATTTTTGAAAGTAATTATTTATTTTTGTAAATAAGCTTAGTCATCTTTAGAATTAAAGTAAAATTAAAATCATATATAGTTAAACGAATTATCATCATTATTATAACAGTAATTATAATTACTTATGATTATTACTAATATAATAATTATATAACTTTTGAGTTTTCTTATTTTTATTCAAGTGTTTATTCATTTAAATATTCATTCAAAATTGCTTCTTTAAAGATAAAACATCATAATCGAGCGTATTGTGAAATGTTGCTACACATTTTTTATACAATACACGTTGTACATTCTTATTAAAATATTTATCGGAATAATCCTTCACCTTAATCATATAACGGTGTATTTTTTTTATTAGTGAAAATAATGGCTTATCGGCTTATCAGCATCATTTACGTGATTCAAAGTTGATTATGGAATTACTTTTTATAGCGATTTTTTTTTACAGTGCCACTTATAAGAACCCATTTATCGCGTGATGAAAGGGCTGGTAGCTGTAAGATCTCAATATTATTTAACTGACAGTTTATCTTTTTAAACATTTTATTTCCTTTCTTGTACATAATTTATTTGCTACTCAGTTCTATTAGATAATCTGAAACTTCGTAGGAACTCAGGAAAGTTCTTGGATACGAGAAAGCAGATCTTCCAGATGAGCTCGTCCACGAATCATTCCACCGTCTCCTCAACGAAGTCTTGAAGAGCGGTGGTTCTTCAGACCCCTATGTTCTGAATGTCGCCAATGGTATTCTTTTGGACGACAACATGGAACTGATCGCCGACTACAAGAGCGACGTCCAAGAGCTGTACAAAGCCGAGGTACGGGACGTCGATTTCGCTAAGAATTCCGCTCAGATAGTGAGCGAAGTCAATGAATGGGTCAAGGAGAAGACGAACGGCAAAATAGACAAACTTTTTGATAATCTGAGTCCATCTACCGTCATGGTCCTGTTGAATGCAGTGTACTTCAAGGGAACTTGGAAGTACAAATTCGAGACCCGGCAGACAAGACAGCAAGCGTTCTACAACAATGGACTGGAGTCCAACAAAAAGTAAGACAATCTATTTTGAATATCTAATTCCAACTATTTAGAAACTTTTTTACATTCATGAAATTTGTGTTTTATTTTTCATTTATGAGTAGAGGAAGTTATTGCATTCCAAAAGGTGTACCCAGAATTTGTGTCATATGAGGAAGAAAAGAAAATTCCCACTGTACAGCCTAACTGCCGAAGCAAGTCTTTCATAAGCAGTAACAGCAAGCTGTATTCAAAATTAAGCTATAGTTTCCCGCTACATGTTTAGCGAGTTAATGAAACGGTGTTGGATAAAAAAAATGCACAGAATATTGATAAATTACTTCAGATGATGAAAGTTTTTCCAACAACGACCTGAAAGAATCAGTGGAGCACCAAAGAACAAGCGCAAAAAGAAGATCAAGTTACCGCTTCTGAAATAAGAAGCAAGCGAAGCTTTCAACAGATTTTCTTAAAAAAAAAAAGGGTTTAGCCACTATTAACAGAAATTATGGATTTCTTTATACAAAAGGATTTAATTTTTGATAGAAGTTCAAAGGCAAATAACAATATGACTTCTCGCACGCACGCATACACAAAATACTAAATGAGAAAGAACCTTCTCTATCACAAAAATAACTTTTTACTCGAATTCCCTTTTATTTTCATGAATGTTTAGGAGTAAAAATCGATATTAACAATAAATGAGTCTAAAGTAATAGAAAAAAAATTATCATTAATTTATGATTTTTGTCTTTTTTACTTATGCGTTATAAACGTTATGATGCGACCTCGATTAACACTGTCTCGTTTACCCCATGAAATTATCGGAACGTATCCCCAGCGTTAAGTGGGCTCTTACTGTACATCATCACAATTGCCACCGAATCTTACTGTTTTTAGTAGCACAGGCTTGTTTATCAATTCATGATCAACATTTACTTATAGCCCGCTCGTGACACTAACTAGCCATGTCCGGTAAACAAGCTTTAAGAGTGCAGAATTCACGAATATCAGATGTTTTATTGTTCAACAACTTACAAATAAGTCTGAAATTTCTTTTCGCATATCAGAATATTATATTTAAATACTAAATCTCGAAATAAAAAACTTTAATTTTCCAATTTTAATGGTCAAAATCGAAAAATCGACATTCGGCTGCTAAAATACACCCCCCAAATACTATTTCCATGATTAACAATTAGTAATGTAATTACATTCCTTCCAATTACGTGTTAGCTTCCTAGTTTTGTGTGCTCTATTAAATAAACGTATCCTCAGCGTGGAATAATGTTTAGTAACCAGTGTTAGAAGGCATGTTTACTTTTCTGGTGATAAGTATTATTTGATTTAACGACAACTTCAGTCTGTTCAACAAAGCATACTAGTCACACCCTAAGGAGGAAATTAAAATGGAAAAAATAAAAAAATTTCTCTTAAAAAAATTGATACTTCAGAATTAATAACATTAAAATGAAAGTTTTAAAAAACAACTTCGAATTTTTAGCAAAAAAAAACGTCACTTTAAATTTCATACAAACATTTTACTTGATGCAATTATTTCAGGGATGTATCTATGATGCACATGACTGAAAGTTTCCCTTACACATCCTTCGACGACTTTAAAGCTCTGGAGCTGCCCTACAAAGGTGAGAACGTCAGCATGCTGGTTCTACTTCCGAACCAGCGAGACGGAATATCAGCACTTGAAAGTTCGATGACACCCGAGAAACTGTCCCAAGTCCAGCAGCGATTGTACAAGATCAAAGTCGACGTTTCCCTGCCCAAATTCAAGTTTGACTACAGCAAGGAACTGTCCCCAGAAATCCAGGCACTCGGTGCCAAAGACATCTTCAGCGCGGGTACAGCAGACTTTTCGGGAATGACTCCAAGCAAAAAGGTATTTGTCAGCCAAATCATGCACAAAGCCGTCATCGAAGTGAACGAAGAAGGAAGCGAGGCTGCAGCTGTGACTGGAATAATCGCCAACAGGATCAGGCCAATGCCGCCTCCACTAAAGATGGAATTCAAGGCAGATCATCCTTTCCTCTTCGCCATCATCGAGAAAGGAAGCACCAACAATATGGTCTTGTTCTTGGGTCGTGTAAATAAATTGTAAAGGAGTAAATGAAGAATAAACTTGCCTGAATCGATTGTTTTCTATTTCTTTGTTGTTGTTTTTTTAATCATTACCATCTATTTTATTTCCTAAAGTCTTCCCAACGACGTTCAAGAATTAGTAGAGCACTGATAGAACAACAAGGGCACAAAGATGATCAAGTTACCGTATCTGAATATGAGAAGTAAACAAAACTTTCAACAGATTTTCCAAAACCAAAAAAAAAGGTTCCACTATAATATACAAAAGGATTCAAATTTTGATAGAAGTTCAAAGGCGAAACAGAATGTCACTGATGCCATGTCTTGATACTGACAACTACTTGCTAAACAAGACAGAAAAAAGGCAAACAACTAGATTACTTCTTCGCACGCAAGCACGAATAATAAATGAATACCTTCTCATCACAAAAATAACTTTTTTATTGCAACTTGTTTTTTTATTTACATGAATGTTTGATGAGTAAACTACGATATTAACAATGAACGAGTTTATAATTAATGTAATAAAAAAGCATTTAACAATAAATGTTAAAAAATAATAAATGATACCTTTCTTATTCTCTGTTTTTGTTTTAATTATCCCTATTATTTACGTTATAAGGTAACCCTCGTTTAACGCCGTTTCGCTTAGCCTATGAAATTATTGGGAGGTATCCCCAGCGTTAAGTAGGACCTTACTGTACATCAATCATCACAGTCGCCACCGAATGTCATTGCATTTAAGAGAACAGGCTACTATGAGCTGTCCATCAACTCATGATTTGGATTTACTTACTGCCCACTTGTCACACTAATTAGCCATGTCCGGTAAACAAGCTGTAACAGTGCAGAATTTAAACGATATTAAAAAAAAATTAAAAATTTTATCGGCTTTGAAAGTTCACGAATATCAAATGTCTTACTGTTTAACAATTTACAAACAATCCTCGAATTTCTTTTGTATATCAGAATCATATTTAAATACTAAATTTAAAAAAAAAAATCCTTTAATTTTCCAATATGAACATTTTAATGGTTGAAATGGTAAAACATCGACATTTGGCTTTTAAAATATACCACCAAATACTATTTTCATAATTAACAGTAAGTAATATAATTACATTCCTTCCAATTAAGTGTTAGTTTCTTAGTTTTGTGCGCTCTATTAAATAAATGCATCCACAGTTTGGAATAATGTTTAGCAACCAGTGTTAGATTGATTTGGCTTGTCGCTCTAAGGTCATTTTATGCAAACTTTAGGCTGATTAGATAGGGGACTTAAAGTTTAACATGGACCAGTGTTAGAAAACATGTTTACTTTTCTGGTGCTTGGCATTGTTTGATTTGCTGAAAATTTCATTATGTTCAACAAAGCATACAATTAGCCATATGCATAAGGTAGAAATTAAAATGAAAACATGTTTACTTTCCTCAAAAAAAAAAAAATGATACCAACATTTTTTTTTTTAGGAAAATGTGAATTACATCAAAACATTACTCAGAATTAATAACAAGAATTTAAAAAACTTTGCTAAAAATTCAAAAAAATCACTTTAAGAGGTTGTCATTTTTTAAATTTTATGCAGACATTTTACTTGATGCAACTATTTCAGGGATGTATCTATGATGCACTTGACTCAACACTACCCTTACACATCCTTCGATGACTTCAAAGCTTTGGAGCTGCCCTACAAAGGAGAGAACGTCAGCATGCTGGTGCTACTTCCGAACCAGCGAGACGGAATATCAGCGCTTGAAAGCTCGATGACACCCGAAAAACTGTCCAAAGTCCAGCACCAAATGTACAAGACCAAAGTCGTCGTTTCCTTGCCCAAATTCAAGTTTGACTACGGCAAAGAACTGTCTCCAGAAATCCAGGCACTCGGTGCCAAAGACATCTTTAACGCACGTTCAGCAGACTTTTCGGGAATGACTCCTAGCAAGAATGTATTTGTCAGCCAAATCATGCACAAAGCCGTCATCGAAGTGAACGAAGAAGGAAGCGAAGCTGCTGCGGCGACCGGAATGATCGCCAATTTCATGATGCCAATGATGCCTGAAATCACGATGGAATTTAAGGCAGACCATCCTTTCCTCTTCGCTATCATCGAGAAAGGAAGCACTAATAATATGATCTTGTTCTTGGGTAGGGTAAATAAATTGTAAAGAAGTGAAGGAAGAATAAACTTGCATGTTTCAATTGTTTTCTGTCGTTTTTTTTAAAACATTATGCAACTATTTTATTTCCTAAAATCTTTCCAACGATGATCTTAAAGAATTAGTAGAGCACCCATAGAACAACAAGTGCGATAGGAACGGAACTAAAGACCTGTAACAGTCCCCCTCCCTTCCAAAAATTTGATCCAAAATGTCATTTTAACTACTTAAATAAAGATTTCAACTATAAAAATTGCTGTGACATAATTATAAACTCACTTAACTAAATTCAGAAAAATATCAAGACTTGGAATATTCTTTAATTCATTCTCCAATAACTATCACATGTTAGCAGAAAGTGTTAGTGGTATTTTTAAGGAAAGGCTCAAATTTGAGAAAATTCAAATTATTTTTATTGATACATGTTAATTTTTGTACTGTAATGATGCCCTTAAAAACAACTTTGTTAGACATACATTGATCTTTCTATAACTCAACTCCATTTGTTTTTTTTATTACTTGCTCAAATGAACTTTTGATCGAAACATTCCTTTTAAGCGTTTCAATGTCAGCTTCACTGACAAAAATTTTTATGCTGGTGTAATTTTGGACATTGAAAGAAGAGAAAAAGCTCCGAAGCGATAGAATTTCAGGGGAGAAAAAAAAAGGATATTTAAAAACTCATTTTAATTTGCTTTCGATTATTTTTAATGTGAAAATTATGCTTTAGACACATAGATATAATATAATATTGACTTCACTGGACTTGACTTTGAGATTTATGCTATTATATTTTTATGCTCGGCAATTGACTGCTTTCTCTCGAAATGGTCCTCTGCGATTGAAAAGAGAGAAAAAAACATTGATATACAAACTCGTAAGGTAATCCAAAATCTATGCAAGGAACACAATTTCCTCACCATCCTACAAAAGTAATCTTAGAGCTTCTTGAGAAGAACTGGACAAATATCCAAAACCAAATGAGCATCACAAAACATTGTTCCAGATTATCATTAGCAGCTGATTCAAAAATCATAGCTAAAACGAGAATGAGGAAAAAGAATGAAGGGTAAAAAACCTTTTCTAGGCCATGATTAGGCCTAGGGAGCTTGAAAAGTAAAAAAGAAATATGGCGGATAAATTTTTGTACTTTATTAAACATGTTGCATAAATCGCAATGTTTTAATTTTCAGCTGCGCTTCCTCAGTCAGATCAAAAATCCAGAAGGACATAGCCAAAACTATTGTTTTTTTTATTTTTTAGTGATCCACATATTGTTCACAAGTAAATGAGGCATACTCTATATTTTCCGAATCATCACAGTATGATCATACTGCTTTTTACATGTTGTAAATGAGGCTCTCAAGAATACAATAAATGCTATGAATTCCAAATATTTTAATTTATCTACAGCTTACAGGCCTTTGATACACTACTATTTATCGTCTCTTGCAATGATAGATAATAGAGAGTTTTTTGCATACTGTATTTTGGACATCCGTTAGCTCTTTCTCCCTAGCGCGCATGCTCATAGGAAACATTGTACTATTGCGCATGCATATCTGTTATATTTCACTATTGCGCATGCGATTTAAAAGCATTTCTAATAAATAAACATGGCTGCCAACTGATGAATAGAGGAGAGGTTGACCAACTGTGAAACACGGAAAGCAGAAATTGAAAGATATAGACTTCATTTAAATAAATTAAAATATTTTTTAGATTAGTCTAGGATCTTGTGCAAAGAAAAATGTGAAATGTGCGAGCAATTAATCTTAAATAAAAATACTTTTTTTTAACTAATCAGCTGACTCATCAACGATGATGCAACGAAACACACATATACGATCTACGAAACACGAAAGTAAGTTTTCCAGTTTATTTGTTAATGTAATTTAATTTCTTAACATAACTATATTTAATGCTAATTAATTCTGAAATTCTCATCATAATCTGTTTAAACTTAATCAATTTTCACTCAGATATATAAATATATTTTGTAGTTAGATAGATACTCAAACATCATTATAAGCAAAACTTATGTTATATGAATGAAAATCGATTAATCTTTAATAGATTATCATGGAAATTTTAGAATTAATGAGCATTAAATATAATAAAAATATACTATTATTTATATATTAAACTACATTATAGAATATTTTTATATAATAAAAAAATTAAACTGGAAACTTACTTTCGTGATTCGTAGATCATATATGTGTCTTTGTTGCTCTTTCTCATTGATGATTCCGCTGATAAATAAAAACGGTTTTTTTAATTACATCTAAACACATTTCTTCTAGTACAAGATCCTAGCCTAATCTAAAAAAAATAATTTTATTTATTTAATTAAGTGTTTAATTTCTGTTAATCCCGCTTCCTAATACGTTTAACTCCTTATCCTTTCATCCGTTTTATTCGAATTATATTACGAATAGTTTTTAATTTTTTTATTGTATATTGATCTATAAACATTAAGATTAATTTCCAGAGAAGAATACTCCCCCCACCCTCCTGAATAATATTCCAAATTCAAGATCATTTGATTATTCATGTATATTAAATTTTAAGATGTATAAAATAATTTTTTCAATTTACAGGAATGTGAGAATTCCCCACTCCTCCATTTTTAATAATAAAGATAATGACAACTAGAAAATATTTTTCCCAATTTGATTGTTTTATAAATTACATTCCCTTAACAGGCCTTCGAGAATAAAAATATATATCAATTTCAGAATGGAACATTAAATGATATAATCACTGTTTACATATTCATATTCATTTTCATGACATAGATGGTAGAATGAGTCAAATAATAAGCTAATGTACCACCAAAAAATCATTTGCCAAAAAAAGTATTTGTTTACTAGCAACTAGATTGCTATTTGTTTTGTATTGACATGTCTTTAGTGAACAATTTCATTACTAATTAAAAAAGATGTATGAATTTCATAGATTTATTTATGTACAACTTTTTTAAATTTTGATTAAATTGCTCATTATTTACATATAATTTTGTGCAAGTTTCTTGTATTTAAATATTTCGGATTATATGAAGCAATATGTTTTAAAGGAACATTTCATGTAATGTATAACAACTATGAAAGAGATTTAAGAAACCTGAATTAATTTTAAATTCAATTAATTTTAATTTTATTTTTTAATTCATGACATACTTTAAAAAAACAGATTAGTAAAATTTTTGAAAATCTTTACATAATTATGATGAAAATGTTAAAATTGATTCCTACAATATGCCATTTCCTTAAATAAAGAAAATGTTCTAACAAAACAAACAAATTTATTAAGAAACAATATAGTAAATTTATTTACTCTTGCAATTTATTATAAAGGTATATAAAATAAATTAATAATTTCACATGAAGCATGCAAGAAAATTGGGTACTTACGTATTAACGCCACCGCAGCAGAAGTTGCGCTAATGCGCCAATACAGAGCTGCCAAAATAGAGATTGTTTTTAATCTATGTTAAACTCTATATTGGCCCATTTTCCACCGAAATCCTATTGACTACTTTGTTTTTAAATAAAGTATTTTGAATTTTGAAAGTGTTTTGATTTTAAATAAAGTGTTTTATAGATTTTATGATTTGTCACAAAAAATTTTAAGTGTAGATTGGCGCCACTTAAAAAACCGCCAAATCTGTAGTTGCGGTGGCGTTAATACGTAAGTACCGAATAACTTTGCATATAAAATACTATAGAATCATGGTTCAATTATTTTGATCAAATTTAAACTTATAATATTTCAATATATGCAAGTTTTAAAACTACGATTAACTAAATGTAACACTAGCATATTCACAGACATAGCTTGACCATAATAAATTTTAAAATATATTGGATGAATGAAACAGAAATTTAAAAGAAAAAAAAACACATATTTTTATAATTGATATCTTTTGTTCAATGTTTACTTTTGAATATAACTATTATAAAAGATTGTAAACTTTCTATTAATTTATAAATAAATGACTTCTGATATCTTGTTTATAATAAATTTGTTGATGAATGTTATAAGAAAACTTTACTGCAATAATCTCTGTTTACATTCATTTTTTACGTTTGAATGTCTAATAATTCAACACGGGTTATATATAATGCAATAAATAAATGTAAAGGAAAGTTCAATATTTTTCATCTTATTTTCTATGTCTTTGTGATGATGATGAAGAATGAAGTGGTATTTAGGGATGTGAAGCAACAAGGACTATAATCCCCTAATCACTATATATATGAACAGTTAGTTTTTCTTTTTAATATGTCACTCTCCACAACCGTGTTAGACGGGACCTACTGTTTAAAGTGGATTCCGAACCACTACAAACATCCATGGCACCGCCGGGACTTGAGCTCAAAACCTGTAGTAGCGCCAGAGCGCTAGCCACTCGGCCATTCAGGCCCAATGCCTTTGTGTAACAAAACATTATAAACTACTACAGCAACATTCATTTGAAACTGACTTGGTACTTTGAGATGTATACTCGCCGACGCTGTATCTGATTTTATCCAAATGTTTATTATTTTTTTAACAATCAAAACATATCATTTCAAATATTATAGGATTGAAATTGTTGAATTTAAACACGAAAATTATCTTCATGTGATTGATAAACAGCAAAAAAAAACATTAAAGTTGATTGATGCCACTCTTAAAATCAAGCCTAATGTGAACACAAAAAATACCTATGGAATAAGGGCAAAAGAAACGAAGCTTCTGCCATATAATATAAGAAGCTTCACTTCGACTCCCTTCCCAGCTACGATTCCCATATTTCCATTCCTTAAGAAGTAATTCCTCTTTCAAATATTTCCGTCATTGTATATTTATTTTTCTTCATATTTCCCACCTGTCTCTGGTAATTCCTCTCTTAATGTACCATAAATTCCCTATCCCTAGGACCACCAGAGAGCGCTGATAGTCTTTAGGTAATTTTTAACTAAAGGATACTTCCTCTCTTTAATGTTCACAGAGTAGTAACACCATTTTTAAACGTGCTTTTAACATTAGACCTTAGAGAGCAAGCAAGTGCTTATCGCCAGTATTTTTTTTGCTTGCGATTCTTCACTTTTTAAGTTAGCATTATTTAATATTATTATTTTAGTGTTGAGTAAATAAGTTTATATTAATTTTTATTATTATATATGTGTAAATTATTATTTAATATTAATTTATGAATTATTATTCATGTGCATTTGCAGTGTATTTCATATTATTTATGTATATTATTATGTGTATTTTTAGTGTATAACTAGTAGTTAAAATAAGTAAACCTAGAATTAACTAATTCATTACTAAAATGATCGTGCTTTGATTCATTTCACCGTGTTATCGTGGGCAACTATCCTAGAAACAAATAAAAGCGCAATTAAATACATGCACGAAGTGGGATATTTAAGGATTAATTAGTTTAAGTTTGGTAAATTTTGGAAATATTTTAGTAGCGGAAATTTTTTTTAATTGTGTAGAAAAAAAGTTTAAAAAAATCTGTTAATAACTCTTAAAAATTTTAATTATTAATATTCGTATTTTAGAAGTATTAGAAATTAAAATATCCTGTATTTAATTTATCAAATGTATAAATGTAGCAATAAATTGGGGCTTTGTTTTTATATTTTTATAAATTATAAAAATAGCAAAATACTCTAATAAACTTCACATTTTAACAATTAATAACTGATCTATTAATTTATTATAAAATGTTAAACTACATTTGACAGAAAAAAATACAACTTCTGGATAAATCTTTAAAAACGTTTTCACTAACTAATGATTAATGCAATGTAATTTTAGACCCTTTTTATAAACAAGCATGAAAGAGTTACTAAATCTAAATATTTTTAATAAATTGCCTGAAGTTTTCACAATTTTGAAGTAACTGCAAATCAAGGTGTTTGATAAAAGTATTAAAAAAGATTACATTATTTACCTTTTGCACACATTTTATTGTAATATAATAATTTTGTTATTTTAGTCTGAAAATGGCAGAAATAATGAATAATGAAAAGTTTATATTAATTTTTATTATTATATATGTGTAAATTATTATTTAATATTAATTTATGAATGAGTCTAAATTTCTTTCAGCCTAATTTCATAAACCTAAAAATCCGACCGAACAAGAAATGTCTAAATGTTTGAGAAATGACCTTGATAGTGTTGTTACAAAAGTAAGCAATTTGTTTTTGGTTTTTTTTAAATATAGAAGCATTTTTAATCTAAATGTTGTATAAAATGTGTAATTTAATTGAAAATGCCTCATGAAAACTGTTCTCAGTTTTTATGAATTAATTAAAAATAAAGATATTTAAAAAAAAAATAATTTATACAATAAAAAAAAAAAATACTGTAGTTATTTTATAAGAAAATACAAAATTATACAAGTAAGTTCTACCAATTGTTAAAGTAAGTAATGAATTACAGATAATCTATGTGCAATTAAAAGTAAGAAAATCTTCTCTAAAACTGATGTCTTGTAATTATTATATGTTATTTAAAATTTAAATAAATATTCGTTATAACTGAGCATATGACAATTTTCATTAGTGATAAAGGTTAAGTTTAAAGTAAATGTAAATATCAAATCTTGCATAATAATAAATCTCTAAACATTTATAAATGATATTTTTTTCTACCTTTGAATTGTTTTCTTCTTAAATACTTGTATAATCCTAATTGATTTTAATATGTATCTCCAGTAACCATTTTAACCAAAATAAAAGTAAATCAGTTTTACTAATACATTTAGGGGAATCACATTTTTTATCTTGGCAGAAAGATATTGATATCAAATTATTGTAAGACAAATTTTCATTACACATTTTATTCATATATATTCAGTTCAATATTGCAATGTTTTTTCATATATTTTTGAAATTAACGAAAGGAAAGAAACTAATTTTAACAAATTTATTAAAGAAGTGGAGCAAATTTATATTATTTTCAATACTATTGTTATATAAAAGTACAAAACAGTCTTATTTTGAAATAGGATGGTCAATACTAAATAAGCTTAATCTTAATCTTAAGCTTCTTTCAAACAATTTTCTAAAGCAAAATTTTGTTAGTCAGCATTTTGTTTTTAAAATGGCAAATTTTTATGTGTGTATATAAATAAACAATCAGCATAAAATAATTTATTTTGATTGTGGGAAAAGGTAGAGGATTTTGTCCATATTTAATGTTAATTTTAAATGAAATTCAGTTTTATTGTAATAAATGATTGATTTGTAATTTTTTCTATAGAAAAGTTTCCTCTTGACGATATTTAAATGCTTCTTAGAAGATCTGAAAATAGACATGACGAATCGATTATTGGTAAAGTCTCAACTTTTAAAACTACAATGATTTCTTGCCTGAATATATGATAAAAAAAAAAAATTCAAAATTTCAAGAATTACTTGTAATCTGTAAACTTTTTTTCCTTATAAGTTCGAAAAAAATTAATTTTATAAAAATTCTTTTAAAAAATACGAGAGAGAAATGATCAATCGATCTTTTGAACACAAGTAATGAAAAGAAACATAAGTTGTAGACATTGGAAGTACACCAAACCATAAAGACAAAATGTGTTATTTATCCCACATTGTTGTGTACCAGGGAATAAAATAGGACTGTACTGGAATTAAAAATGATTTATAGAAAGCCAAATGAATAATGAAGTATGTTACTGATTTTTTTTTTTTTTTCGAGGAAAGATGAAGTTTATAAATCTTCATTAAACTTTTCACTAAAAGTTCTGAGATGTATATCTCCTTTCTAGTTTAAAATTTTAGCATTACTTTTAAAAATCTCTTTAAAACTGAAACTTTTATTAATGTATAAAAATAGAACTTCATAGTCAGAACAGAACTTAGTTGACGAAAAATTGATGTGCATCACTTGCTGAACACTTTTTTTTTTTTTTTCAAGTGGAAAATATGCTCTTCAGTTACATGCCGCTGCAGATTATTGGCAAGAAATCTTAATATTGATCGTAAACTTGAGAGAAAAAAGTTTTTTCGATGAAAGAATTAGTTTTTGTCTTTTACTACAACAAAATAAGGATATTACCAATAGTGATTTTGCTTGTCAACACATATGGTTTTTCGTTTAAGCAAGTAATTCAATCAATGAGACTAATATTAAAACTCCAATGAATGAAGTTGGTGAATTGTGTATTACTTGAAAATTTTTTTACCCTCAAGCAACTTTAAAATCAGTTACATTTTGAAAATTTTAATAATGATTAGAAGTATGCCAATTCTTAAATATCCAATATCTAAGATATTAAATATCCAATAGCTAGGTATCAGTTAAAAAAAAAAATCAGTAGAATTTAGATCTGATTGAATATTTTATGTTAAGTTGGACAACTTTTGTGTGTAAGTCATGACTCAGAGCAATTATGAATTTAGCCTGACATGAAATGCAAATATTCTTAAAGCAATGATATTTTATGCACTAATTTTATTTAAATATATTGCATTAGTTTCATATTTTAAAATTTCTTCGTGATTGAATATTTTGATAAGAAAATTCTTGATAATATCCTTTTTAAGAAAATTTCTGTATGAAAAGGAGTCAAAGGTTATTAAAATATTTTTTTTTGTTATCATAATATCATGGTTAATATTAAATGACTCTTAAAATCTGTTAGTAAATTAATTTACCAATGTAGAAATCATTGGTGTTTATTTTATTTTGTTTTCATTTAAACATTGTAAGAAAGCTTAAAAGTAAAAAGCACTCTTCGCTTTAAGTTTCATTTGTGAGACTTTCTCTGATTTGATGAAATGAATGCACCAGGTTTTAACTGCTTAGAATATCCTTGTTAATTTTGGTAAATGTTTCATTTCTAAGACTTTATTTTTTAAGCTTCCAGATTTGTTACTCATTTTTTCACCTTTGCATACAATTGAAACTTTGGTATAAAATCAGCTACTAAATAAATGCTTTTATTATGTGCTTTCACAATTTTATTAATTGTTAGTAAATATATCATATAATATTGTAATATTTTTCATATAATTGTTTTTATTTCCAATTCTTAGAGGCCTTATCAAACAATTAATTGTTATGGATATCTGGTTAAAACGGATACATTAACTTTGGCTGTAATGATTATGTGAGTTTTATTTTGTATTTATGATTTGTTTTTAAGTACATTACAATAAAATTATCAAAATTGTTAAAACAAGTTTTTCATTCTCTTGTACGCTAAACAATTATTTAAAGTTGAAAAATCTTATTTTAAATTCTTATTGTTTTGTGTTATAACTTCAGATTTAAAAATGTTGTTTTGTATAATTAATAATTTATGTCATTACATAAATTGTTTCTTGTAATAGAAGCAATAAAAAAATTTACAAATTTTGAAGTAAAAAATGTGTTTTCTTCATATATAATTTGTTTGCTGAATGGAATCATATTTTTTAATTTTTTACCATAATTATCTACAACCCACAGATTTATATATTAGTAATTTGAAAAATTATTTTGTGGGAGTCTTAGGCTATTACATACAATTGGTGAAATGTTTATTTTTATAATTAAAATACATGAAATTTCTTTAAAAAAAAAATAATAATAATAATATTTATTTTCTTTTCTTAAAAAAGTTTGTCTTAAAAAAGAAATAAAATTTATTGAATAAGGAAAGTAGGTCTTACATTTGCAAAAACAAATTGTTACATTCTTCTTCACATTGTTATGCTTCAGAAGAGGAAAGAAGGTCGAAGTTGAAGTGAAGTCATACATAAGAATTAAAAATATTTTTCAAAAAAGCTGAATTAATTGACTAGGATGCTGGTCAAGATTTTCATTTTCAAGCTGACGAGATTATGAATCGTCGGAAAAATGTCCTCATTTATTTTTTATCAGAATTCATGTATATATATGGGTACTGCCATCTTAATTTCATAATTTAATTATGACATCAAAAATGCTTTGCAATTCTCCCTTATTGCTTTGGACTTTGGATATTTAGCACTTTTTCTTTTCATTCAGTTACAGAATATAGATAAAGTTTCTTATAAGACATTCTCTTCATTTTTTTTTTTATGCCACTATTTCTTCGCATTTATAATGAAATTCTATAACATTTGTTTTTGAAACTACATTCTATCTATACATTTTTTTTTGAGGAAAGTATTCTATACTGTGCTTTGTTTTTGTTTAAATTTTTTTTTCTAAATTAGTTAATTAGTATAATTTTATAGTAAATTAAATTCCCTCCCATAATTAGTTATCGAATTCTATGAGCATTGTAAAAAAAAATATCTACATAACATAATTGTTTCTTTAACTCAAAAATGCTTTCACTTGATAATTTTGCTACTTACAGCTTAATTAATTTCGTATAATGTTTTTAAACTTTCGTATCATCATTTGTATCTATTGTTGTTGTTGTTTTTTAACATAAATTACTATATTTTTATTTTTTTTAAATATTTTTATTCTTCTCAAAATAAATTTTTCTATAACAAAGTGAAAAAATAAGAACTGCCACATTTAGTGTTTATACAATATATTTATGCTTTTATTTGTTTGTTTTCAGAAACTTCCTAACTAATACAAATGGTTTAGCACTCTGCCTTCATTCTAGTAAGTTTTCCTTCTGTATTCCATTTATATATAAAGAAAAAAAACTATTGTAAATCTTAAAATTCCACAGATTTCTAATTTTTTTAGTGACTGAACAGATCCATGTTTTAAAAGTTCAAATGATAATTTTGTTTGTGAATTCTGCATATTGAATTATGCAAGATCGTTACCCCATTAGGTTATTGTGTTTGTAATTGGCAAGAGATTACGATATGCAGATTTGTTATTGTTTAATTTACACCAAGCAAGAGTTTTGTTAATGTTTTGAAATACAAATCAATATTTTGAATGTGTTATGATAAATTTTTGTAAATTATTTTTAAACAAAAGGTTTTATTAAGACACTATGTTCTTTTATTTTGGAAATTATTTATGGCGGAATATGCTGCTTTTCAAAGAAATCATGTAAGTTATTTTATTTATATGTAAAAAAATTTTCCTAATTCCTATTTTTGTGATACATTATTTAGATTTATAATAATGTTATGGTGGTTTAAATAGAAGATACCGTTTTAATTACAAATATTTTTTCTCTTGTATACTGTTCATAAGCACAAGAGTAGAGTTTTTACATTTATAGAAAATCAATTTTGAACAATTATTAGTGTTCGTTTTTAATTTATTATTTACAAATTTTAATTGTCTGAAGCATCATCCATGCTTGTAAAATCATTTACCTTAATTCTTTAACACAGGTGACTATAGGGTCAGGTGACTTTGAAACAGGTGACTATAGGGTCAAATTTTATAATTATTACATCCATAATTAGTTTAATACAAAATAGAAATTATCAAATTAATTTGAAATAACTGCACAAATTTAATTTTATTCCCAAACTTACTTTTGAAACCTATGGTATTAAAAATAAAAATTGAATGGAATTTCTGTTTATTAAATAACAAAACTAAAAGTGTTTATCAATCAACTTGCAATAGTGTAGCTCAATGCTGCAGTGAACTTAAAAAGAAAAAAATGCTCGAGTTGCACTTAAGAAATGCAATTTAAAATTTTTCTTTGAAAGACCTTAATTATCAAAATGTAATTTAAATTATGTTGAGAAAATTTGAAGAACACAGATGTAGTGTTAAAGATCATTTTCTGAAAACACATCTTTATTTTCTCCTATGAAAATCCTAAGTGAAAATTAAGGCCAGCTTTTTCCATATATATATATATATTTGTACTAACGCAGCTGGCAAGCACTTTGTTGTCTTTGATGCCTAAAGGCAAGTGCTACAACGACATTACTCACTTAGCACTACCCAGGAGGTGCGTGTATCTTGAAGATAAGCTACGGACATGGAGTAACAATGCTCTACGGTCCTGTTAGACCGGGACCTATGTTTTAAAGTGGATTCCAAACCATTACAAACATCCGGAGCTCGAACCCGAAACCTGTGGTACCGAGTGCCAGAACGCTAGTCACTCAACCATTCAGGCCCTTTTCCCATCAAAATATTATAATAAAAAAATTAATTCTGGTACCATCACCGAAAAGTTCCAATAAGATACAGCAAATATAAATCTTTGGATTATTATGAGGGACAATATCTTCCTAACTTTTATATTCTTTTTTTTTTTAATATTCTTTCTACCAGATATAAAGGCATTTTTTATATCAGCCTTTTTAATAATTCTACATTTCTATTAATGCCTGTCTAGCATAATTATTCATATGATACTGCAATGAATGCACTTTTTTTTTCTTCAACTTTCTTCTAACTTACATTTACATAGCTTAGGCATACTGATGACATTGATTTTTAAAATTTCAGCTTTGAATCTGTAATTGAGCATTATAATTACTAATTATATTATTTGCAAATCTGCTATTCCTTTTTGGTGGAAATATAATATTATAGACTTATTTTAATATTACTCATGTTTAAAATACATAATGCAAATACAAAAAAATCCCTTTGGCATTTAAACAACATCAATAATGGCTTTAGTATTGTTAATTCATGGATTGTTCCTAATGAATCCTTTCATTTTAAAACATCTTCATTATTGACATTCTCTTATATTTGTATTGAAAAGATGTTTTTATAACAGATTACTCCACATGTTAAGTTGATATTTAAATTTTTATTTTCTACACTTGGGAAAGGGAATGTATACATTGAATATTAAATTTATGAAAGAACTTGTAACACTTACCTAAAATTATGAACTGAAAAATTATTTCCAATTGATAAAAATATATATATATTTTATATATGTATTTAATAATGCTGCTTTATAAATTTATGCCGTTAATTAATAATGAAGTGCATTTTCTTTTTAATCTATAAATAAAAATGGGAAGTAAAATATTTATTTGCAGCCAAAAGAAATGTTGGAAGCTCGTAAAATGCTTGAATTAAAATGCAGATTAGAAGAAAACGTCAATATAATTTTTCAGAGCCCAAGAGATGGATGTCTTTGTAAAGAGAAAGTAGGTTTTTTTTTTATCATTTTTAAAAATAAAATGCAATTTTTTTTTTTTTTTTTAGATTCTGTCAACATAGTCTTGTTATAACAAAAAATGAAATAGCTTTTAATAGTCAAAATTGCTTGTTATAAATATAAATTCAAATGTGTGAGAATTTAAAATGAATGTAATGTATTTTTCCATTTCTTAGGCAAGTGCAGGAATCGGTATCGTTTCAATAAAAAAATTCTACGAATTAATTTTCAAACCATATTTAATATATAGCAAGATGAGAAGAACAAAGTACTGCATGCGCATGGCATATATGAAGGTTAAAAACATGGAAAAGGAGTTGGTTTCTTCTTCCAAGCACATTAAATCTGTGGAAGTTGTACTAGATTGGCTGCTAAAAGATTTCACGGATATAAAGCGTATTGTCAGTATGGTGGCGGAACAGATGTTAGTAAATAAATATTTAACCTGTTATTTTAAAATTAAATTTTTCTATCTGAATTATCTAATCAGTATAGTTTTTACTGTTTGATTAATTATGCAGTTTAATTGAATAAAAGGTGACAAATTTATGTTCTATATTTGTAAGGCATTATTTTATTGATAAATAAAAATTCTTGCATTTTGAAAGTAATTCCTTACTACATTATGTATTTTCTTCAAAAAATGTCTCTTTACTTTATTGTTTAAGCGTGCATACCTTATACATTTTAAATTGAAGTTTGAAAAGGTAATAGGGTTAAAAAGGTTTATAACAATTATAGCCTGCCTATAATCAATTGTACCTTTTTTTTTTTTTTCCTGAGAAAAAATAAAATTCCTCTTCCTGAGTTGACAACAATGTAATATAATAATAATGATGAAAGCAACATAATAATAACCTTAAACTTAATAAAAACAAGTGTTTGGTTTTACAGTGTTTATTGATTCTGATTATTTAATTATTGTGTAATCTTTGGATCTTGTTAACACTATTTAATAAAGATATTTTCATATTTTTATTAATTTATTTTAGTGAGGCAATGAAAAGGTTCAAAACAGATTTGAAAGAATGTCAAAAGGAGAAGAAGCATGCAGAAAATTTGCATCTGGATGTAGAAGTGTATAAACTAATAAAATCGTAAGTTCATAAATTATTTCAACACTATTCTAAAATATACTTATTCATAATTAAAAACCGCAAGAATTTCAGAGATATATAAATAGACAAATGCAGATAGTTAAAAAACATGGTGAATACTCTGAAATGCTTGCAGGAAATGAACAAAAGGTTTCATATTACGAGGCTACCTTAAGGATAAATTTGTGTCAAAGAATCATCGCTAGAAAGAAAGAATTTTTTTATGTTAGAAGTATAATTAATACCGTAGAACCTCTGTAAGTTGAAATTCAAGGGAGTAATAATTCGAGTTATAGAGTTTTCACTTATGAGGATTTTATTCGACTTTTGGGGGTTTAGATTCTTTCTAACTTATTTTGAGTTAGAGAGGTAAAAAGTTCAAGTTACAGAGATAGTAAAATGTTTATTTGCAACTTAAAAAAGTTACATTATGTACTACAATAAAAAATCAAAATACTTTCGAAACAACCTTAAAATTAAAAATATGTTTTAAAAATGTCAGTTATTATATATATATATATATATTGCTTTAGATAATTCGATTGTTCTCTATCTATATAGCAATAAGGATTTCAATCTGTATTATTTTTACTTTGCATTTAAATATTATCTTATTTTAATTTAGTTCTTATCGTCCGTCCTTATCCTCTTCTGGTACGAATTTAGTTTCTAGAAGCTCAGATGCATTCTACCAGATTTAGACAGTGAGGTAAGTTAAGTTTTTACAATACTGTCTTTAAAATAACAATCTTCTTAAATATGCTCGCAATTGAATTTGAATTATATTTTAATTAAGCAAACTAATATTACAGAAATTTTAGGAATTAATTTTTTTTTTTTTTTTTTTTTTTTTTTACCTTGGCCATATAGCTTTTGATAGATTTTTCTACAAACAGAAGCATAAATGTATCAAAGTTTTAAAATGGCAACTATCAAGCAAAAAGGGAAATTAAAAATAGATGAGGGAGAGGGCAACTGGTAACATGAATAAACATACATTTTTTCTTTTGTGTGTATCAAATAACTATAGTGAATTCTTATTATTAACATTAGGAAATTATATTATTTGTAAGCTTTAGATAATATAAAGTTAAATCTCTTGTGAGCTTTATTTATATACATACCACTTGAGAAGTTTATTAAATTTATTGACAGTTCCTTCTGTATAAAAAAAATATATATATACCTACAAATGAAACGAATCTCTATTTAATAAACTATTTCATGTTACTGAAATACGAAATAATTTTACAGTAACATTACTATTTGATGCAAGTGATCAAGCTAAGAGTAGTGAAAACTTAAATGAAGTAAATTATCAAGTTAATACTATTTATAGCAATTTTTTTTTTTTTTTTTTTTTTTTTTTTGAATAAATAAAAATCCTTATGTCTATAGTTTATAAGTATAATGTAAAGTTCCACTGTGTAATTGGAACTTCTAAAGAAATGTTAAGGAAAAATAATTGTAATGTTGAAAGCTCTTTGTAGATCAAATTTCTGTTAAAAGAGCAATATAGTAATGAAATTCTTATTATAATTTTTTTTTTTAGGATGAAGAATTGCTCGAGTTATATAATAATTTGAGAAATGTAGGAGTTGTGAAATGTAATATAACCTTTTCTTAAATAAAATTTCAAGATTTCTATTTCAATCACGATTTTATATTTATGAGAAGCTATAGAATAGAAATATCTGTATGTAGTTTTCTGTTTCATAATACGCAAAATATAAGATTCATTTAAACTCATGCATTCCAATAATTTATTTTATCCTTCATTTTACATGGGGGATCACATTTTCATTTTTAATTATAGGAGATTATAAAAATTTTCTTTAAATTCAAGATTTTTATAGTTGCTAAGTTTTTATTTGCATTGTTGAAAAAGTATATTTAAGTATATGAATAATAATCAATTAAAATCGTATGAAGTGCTCAGCAAAAATTATGATTGTTGAGCTCTACATATATAAAACAGGGAACTTAATTGTAAATCAGAATGTTTTTAGTTGAAAAAATGATGCACCAAACATAAATATTCATTGTAGTTTTTAAAATTATGTAACACAGACTGCTTGTATTTTGTATTTCAGATTTACATTTCATGATGTGCGTAGTCTTACATTGTGTAGTCAATACATTTTTAATGAAATTTTTTAAAAACAGCATGCTAGTAATGCAAAATTTTCATTTTCTCAAATCCAGGATGGCAAACTTAACACAAGAATAAAAATAATCTCATTCCAAAGTGATTTAACTTTTTCCTAGATGTTGCAGCATGGATGAATGCTTATTAACATATTCAGATTTTTTTTTATCTATCTTTAATGCTAGTAGATCTTCAAAGGACTTTCAGAGTTGTTCGTTTAGTTGGGTAGTTTATTACCTTGCTTATTAAGAAACAAGTACAATAGGTAACTTTGTTCTATGTCTGAAAATGGGGAATTTTCCAATTGTCCTCATATTAAGTGTACTAAGTTACAATAAGCATTTAGAAGGATTCTGCCTATCCTTAAAGATTGTTCTGAGGCTCGTTGGCTCACTGCATTTATCTAAATTTGATTTTAATTTTTCATCTTAGTCGTAGTCAGTGGGCTATCCGAGTTATACACAAGGCCCATCGATGTTCCACCCTCACCTTTCTATGTGGTAGAGAGCTATATGGAGCTGAGGAATGGTAAAAATAAAGACCACTTAAATTATCTGTCATACTGATCAGTTTATTTCTTCAGCTCACTTCATAATTTTTTGCACAAAAGGCAGCAGTTTATTAATTGCTTAATGGTATCCGTTAAGTGCTAAAATCTTCACATTTTATGATGGAATGAAAAGGTTGGTTTAACGCAAGTCGACTTGTTATTGTTTCAAACTTAGTATAGCGGAAGCCACCCTCTTTCACTTTTTCGCTATTTGGCGCATGATACCGCTGTGCATGCGCTCATCAGAAAACGGTAATTTAACGGGAAGCCTAAAACGAGTTCTGTCTTTCACTTCCGTTAAACTAAAACAATGGCAAAAGAAAATCTCGAATACGAGGGAGCTGAGTGATGATATAGAAGTGCAAATACTCAGTTCTCGATAAGAAAGATTTAAAATGTAGATTTTAATCATTTTTGTGGAGAACATTTATTTTTTTATTAATTATATATTTTTAATACAAAAAAGTGCAAAATGTATTACATATATACTTATGCTCCACTTGATAATTGCTATTCATCTTTATGTGGCAATCAGGCAGCACGAAATGTTAAAAGAAATGAAGTATAAAAACATGCAAGGAATAAAAAAAAAGAACATTTGTATTTGCAGTTGTTTTTGTTTCAATTTAAACATCTGCTTTTCTCTCCATCTAAAACATCTATTCATTTCGAATACAGATAGTGTGGAAATAAAAGCTTGATTAAAGTTAATCCCAGTTAAATTATTCCCTGAAAATATATAGTTTTACCTTTAGATGTAAGTAATTTAAATAACGTAATTAAATGTATGTACATGTTTACTTAATTACTAAAATTCTAATAATTGCTTATATTTAATTTTGAAAAAATTCTCTACTATGTTTATGCTAATGAAAAATATATTATGCAGATATTTTCAAATTAACTATCTGTTTTTATTGATATTTCAGTTATTTTTCTTTCCTATTTGTAATTCAAAAGGCTATTTCAAATTGATAACCTGTACCTGTAATTTGTACTTGTTAAAATGCTGCATGATTTTAGATTCAGATATATATTTAGTAATGTTATATGTTTGTTTAAATTTTAAAAGTATTGCAATTGTAATTGCTTTTAAATACATTTTTTAATTAAAATATAATATTAAAATAAAATTGTGTTTCTGTTTTTATGAAACAAGACTATTATATACAAATGTTTAGTGGTTTCATTGGTAGTAAGCTTTTTACAGGATAATTGTACAAAATCTAAACTACATCATTAAGAAAAGTGAATTAAAAATTCATTCTTTCTAAATTTCTTATAAAGCATTTGCTCGTTGAAGATTATACATATAACAATTAAAAAAAAAAACAGTAATATTAAATGTAAATTTAAAATTTTACTTAAAAATTGGTGAACATAATTTGTTTTGATGACTAGGAACAAATGTGCTATGAATGAACATGACTAATTTTAATGTTACTTTATTTTTCATATGTCTAGTTTTAAGAATATATATTATAAATTTATATTAATTCAAAACAAACAAAGTAATTTTTTATTTAAAAGTTTTTAACTCTTTTATTTTTATGCTAATTAAAAGTACTATAGAAATATTTTCCATTTATTAACCTGCTTCTGTTGGTATTTTAATTTTCTATTCCTATTTTGAGCTTCATATGATTATTTAAGAAATAATCTGTAAATTATATTTGTTACTATGAAAAAAATGAGCATTTTTAATAGTATAATATTTTATAGAAAAATAAAATAAGCTATAGATAAAAGATATCAATTTTGTGCCCTCCTGTTTTAATTTGATTATATTAGTATGGATTTATTTTTCTGAATAGAACTTTTTATATTTTGAATTGAGTTTTATAATAAATTGAAAATATACACAGTTAAACTAATGTACTATTAAATAAGTGCTAAATGAATTTGCTTGTTTATTTTGAAAATTATTCTTTATTTAAGAAAACAACATATGACAAGAAATATGCTTTTATTCATTTTCATCCTTAATATTAGTTACTTTTAAAGATTTGATTTAATTTTATATTTGTTTTTTTGGATTACAACTTTCTGTGTTTCATTTCTTATAATTTTTCTCTTTTTATGGGGACTTTTTGTAATGGTATAAGAGTTAATAATTTTTAACTTCTTTTAAAAATCTTTCTGCTATTATTGGTGACTTGATGGAGTGCCTTGGTCGCACAGCGACCACACCTCCATTTGGCGAATGGTGAGCAGTGACTGGTGGTCGAGCCCTTTGCCAATTGTAAGAAAAATTAAATAAATCAGAGAAGGAATAATAATTTCTAACATCAGAGAACAAAAACATTACAATTAAGACAAAGTCAAAGTTAGAAAAGAAGAGTAAAAATACAAATAGAATAAAAAAAAAATCATGCCATAAGCAAAAAAATTAAAGGAATAAGCACTGTTGATAAATCCAATAACAAAATGCAATAAAAAAGAAAACATTAACAAGGCGACAACGAAACAAAAAAATCTCCAGAAAGGAGGAAATTATTTGTTGTTTGTTCTTTCTGCTGTCTGCAGATTAAAAGTTAAGTAGTAATATATAACTGAATCATTACAATTTTTCGGCAGTTACGTATTAACGCCACCGCAACTACAGATTTGGCGTTTTTTAAGTGGCGTTAATCTACACACTTAACATTTTTGTGACAAATCATAAAATATATAAAACACTTCATTTAAAAATCAAAACACTATATTTAAAAACGAAGTAGTCAATCGGATTTCGGTGGGAAATGAGCCGATATAGAGTTTAACATAGATTCAAAACAGTCTCTATTTTGGCGCAACTTCTGCTGCGGTGGCGTTAATACGTAAATACCAGTTATTCTTATGAATTGAGTGAATCTTTAAGGAAAGCTATACTTTTACATCAATATTTAATAAAGCTGAAATAAAAGATAATTAAAAGGCAGGTAATTAAGATTATTACAAATAATTAAAAAATATAGGTAATTTTCGAAGAGTTATTTTCAGATGTCCAATGTAATGGACATTATACCTTGGTCTTGTAAACGTATATTAATAAACAAATGATGATGCCATTTCATGCACATTAGGTTTCATTTTTAAAAATAAAATATTTCTTAAAAAGAATTTTCGAATTTATTAACTATTCTTTCAAATCAAATGTTTATATAATGAGTTGCAAAAATATCCTGTTATCTTGCATGTCTTACTATATAAATGTAACTAATTGATAAAATCAAAAGAGTAGGAAACTTTTCTCTCTGATATTTTACAGTTGTAGACTGATGTTAAAAATAAAAATTAAATATAGTAAAAGAGCATAACATCTATGATCAGTAAAAAGTACTACTAAACAAAAATATTGCCATTTGTCTTACAAAATAGTAAATGATCACATGAAAGTGATAATTGTAATTTGTTGTATAGTTTTTTTGCTTCATATTTTTGTTAAAACCCCTGTTTTTTTTTCTGAATATCTAGATAAATTTTATTTAACACAATTTTCTAGGCCATATTTCTAACAATTAATCTACTACTTTTGTTAAATCAACTGCTTATGCATTAAAATTCTTTTAAAAACATTGGTAAGAATATATTTATTGATTCAACAGAACTGGCTTATTCAGATTTTGGTCTCTCAGTTCTTTGTGAACGAAGAGAAGATTCATTAACAAATAACTGAGAGATTTGTACTAGAATGTTTATTTTTTGACTGTCTGAAGTACAAATTATCTAAACAAATTTTACCAATAAAAAAAGGGAGCACATTGGGGGTTGTCAGGGAACACCCGTTGGTAGAAGTCTCACTTGGCTCTATGAAGCTGATTTTTACGAGTAGATTTAGCAGCTCTACAGTCATATTAGACCCGGACCTATGGCTTAAAGTGGATTCCGAACCACTACAAACATCCATGGCACCGCCGGAATTCGATCCCGAAACCTGTGGAATCGAGAGCTTGTCACTCGACAATCAGGCTCTAAGTTTTACTTACTTATACTTATACTTCCGTTAATTGATATTTTTTTTTTAATCCATACTTACACATAAAGGTATGCTTGTTTTAAAATTACAGTGGTTATTTTAAAATTTTATTAAAAATTATTTTTATTAAAAATTATTAATCTTTTATTAGACTAATAATTGAAAAAGTCTTATTAAAAATTAATAATTTAATACTAGTCTTATTAAAGATTAATAAATTTTAATCAATTAATAAATAACAAAAAAAAAAACTGAAAATTTATAAATTTTAATAAATATTTTTTTAATAAATTTGAATACAAATTATTTATTAATAAATTTTTAAAAGAAACACTGTGCCACTAACAACAACAAAAATTGAATTAAACACAAAATAGTTATTTTATAAAACATCCATTCAACCTGATCACAATAAGACCTTTAATGCACTTTGTTCTGATTTGAATACTGAGGTAGACAATGAAAAATAATTATTTTAAAGCTTCATAATGACATTCTTATCTTGGTCAATTTTGTAAAAAGAAAACTGCCTGATTGCTTGATAAAAATTCAATTTAAACCCAATAACGCAATGATTTTTTTCCATTATTCTCTTTGAAATTATAAACATTAATTTTCAATAAGGAAATCGATTTTTAACGAAAATGAAAATTTTATTTTTGTCATTTACTTATTATGTTCATTACTTCCAATGCTTTTCAATTTCAGATGTTTTCAAGTCGTTTAAGGACATTTTAATTTTAGGTTCGTAGTTCTTAAAGGTTTTTCACCAACTTTGAACATATTTTTTTAAAGCAGAGAATCTTTAAGTGCCGGTGTCGAAACATTTTGTTTCATATTTTGGTTTTAAACTATTAATGGAATGCGTGTATACGATTAAATTTTGGTATTGACTTGGCTTGTTTTGTCGCTCTACGATCATTTTGTGCAAACTTTGGGCTAATAAGACTGTGACTTACAGTTTAAAGTGGATTCCGAACAACTAAAAACATCCACGCCGCTGCCAGGATTCGAATTTGAAGCCTGTGGTACCATTTGGTATTGAAATCATAGAACTCGAATATTAAAAATCAGCAATTTATTTTTCAGAGTAACATCGAGAGAGTCGAAACGTTTTGTCTCATATTTTGGTTTTAAACTATTATTGGAATGCGTGTATACGATTAAATTTTGGTATTGACTTGGCTTGTTTTGTCGCTCTACGATCATTTTGTGCACACTTTGAGCTAATAAGACCGAGACCTACAGTTTAACGTGGATTCCGAAACTAAGAAACATCCACGCCACTGCCAGGATTCGAATCTGAAGCCTGTGGTACCATTTTGGTATTGAAATCATAGAACACGAATATTAAAAAATCAACAATTTATTTTTCGTTGCTCATGAAGTTAACACGCAGCAAAATAGAGTTGAAGAAGGGTTATGGACTGTTGTTGGTAATCTTCAGTTTCTACGGAATTGATATCTTCGAAAACTCGCTCAACAACACCAAACTACTACATAAAGTCATCAATAAAAATGTACCTCCTTTTATTGCACTTAATTCAAATTTACATGTTATTTACTACTATTATGAGCTATGTGCATAATATTCTCAAGTTGGAATACTTGGTAGCTTTTATTATAAACGGCATGTTCCGCTCGGAATGTGGTATAATACGTACAAGAAGAGATACATCATCAGAAATCTAATTGAACACTATAGCACATTAGGCGTATTACGAAGGAACATTTTGGCACCGTCGTAGTACTGTCATTAATATTGTTCTACTGTATACAATATTTGTACCACTGCTTTCGGCCGTTATTTGCGCAAAATCAGCAGGAAACGATACCATAATAAGAGGATTCTATACTTTTGAAACCCACACAAAGAAAATTTCATCAGCATTTCGATTCGCTCGATTTTGATAGCCTCGGTATTTTCTTCCATCTTCATTTTTTACGTGCGTGATAGCACTGATGTGTGGAATCTTGTACTACAACATGAGTGACTTGTTTTTACTTGTTCTGCAAAGACCTGAAAAGTTTGCAAGACTCTGTCCTCAGTCCCAGAAGATTGCGAAAGAGAGTACTGGATCAGTCTTACTTTTCAACTGAGCCACAGACTGGAAGAAGCCACCTCTGTGAACTCTGGACTTTTCTTGTGCTCTCAAACAGTACCCATGTATGTCTCTTTGGCGACTTTTTTTCCTTTTTGGCGCGAATGAGCTGACCACCACGGCTATAGCGTGGGCCAACGCTCCCACTGCATTGATGGCTCCCTTCTACGTCATCGGAATCACGCTTTGTGCTTCAAGGATATCATCACAAGTTAAAAACTGCAATGTCTGCTTGCAGCTTCTGCATGATCGTTTGATTTACGACACACTCGTAAAAGGCGAAACTCTTCAACTGGTGAAATCGATGATAAACAGACGCTTTACTTCCATGTCTGCTTGCAGTGTCGAATTTTACGCTAACATCATACTTTCAATATTTGGGTCATTACTTACGTATGGACTATTAATTTTAAATTTCAAGCAAAGCTATTAGTTTAAATTTCAAGCAATACACAAAGCACACTTCGGCCTTCGAATTAACTCAAAATGAACTGATGCCGATTATACCAATTATGGAATTCCGACAAACATTCTTAAAATGTTTTTCTTTAAAAAGAGAATTTAAATTGAATTGAATGCAAATGTAACAGTTTCTTCCTTTTTTATTAATATTTTCTGTAAAGGATAATTTTGTTGTTTTGCGGATTCCTCATCGTAAAACTGGAAGGAAACCTCACCCAAAAGGAAATAGATATGTATATATATAGGTTTCATGAAATAAATTTTCTCGGTATTACAAACTGTTAGTGCAAATCTTTTTTAAACTTTTCAGAAGAACTGTTAAAAGTTGCCACAAAATCAAATAGTTGATTTCTAATTTTTGTGATATCTTGTTCTTCATCAAAGTTTTGTTATGTAGCAAATGTCATTCCATTTAGAACAGGTTTGTTGCTGTACGGTCATCTTTTCATCTGTTACTTTTCATTTTTTTTTTTTTTTTTATTTCTTAGGCCAATTATACCGGGCTGTTAACGTGGATTCCTTCCGAACCACTAACGAACGGCCACAGACACGATTCGAACCTGAAGTACTAAAGGCCAGAGAGAGTCGGCCATCAAGATTCAGCCCATGTTAAAAGCTATCGTGTGATTTTGAACAGTTATGAAAATATTTTTGTAATATTAGTTGTAAAGACTATAGTTCTGTAGGGGCTTCACGCCTCCAAAAAAGAAATATGCAATCTAGTGGCCTCTAACAGATGATAAAATTTTCAAATTTGTTGGCTGAACGAATGCCTGAGTCAGGGGGTCTCCAAACTTTCCAGCCTTTGGGCCATACTGTTTACTCCAGTAAGTACCAAGGGCCAAAACCGTTTTAATTTCTCCGCCATTATCTGTGTAATTTCTAGTACGCTTGCTAACTACAACTAATTGCCAGTGAAAAATCACAATTACATAAATCTCATTAGTATTTTTTTTTTTTTTTTTTTTTTTTTTGCAAGCGGATACTCCGTGGTTTCATTCGCGTTAATTTAGCTTTTCCGTTCTTGAGAGATTTTCAGGATAAAAGGATATGTTTGATTCAGGATATATACATTCCAAACATCGATATACATACATATGATACTCTTTTACCCCAACATAACTACCGAGGGTTACCGCAGGATGTTCACTAGTTTATCATGTTAGTGGGATTCATTTCAATTATTTGTTAGTTGTTATGCTTAAGTTAAATTTTCTGAGGATTGTGCTTGTCATTGCTTTTACCTAGCAAGTCAATAAAACCGAGTTATTATCATTCTGTGGTTTTTTTTTTATCCAACTTATTACAGCAACAATAAGTTATTCGCTGTCGCGGGCCGGATGGATGGCACTGGCGGGCCGGATTTGGACAGCGGGCCGTAGTTTGGAGACCCCTGGCCTGATTGATGGCTATTACAACAGCGAAGCAAAGATGACACATAAATAAAATGTTTAAAAATATTGTGTGACAGTATCATTGCAACCAAATTATATTTTCATTTATATTAAATATTCGTTAGTGATAAAGTATCCTACAAAATAGTGCATTTTGTCACTTATTTGCATAATTTTGTTTCATTTTTTGCAGCAGAGTGTAATGTGGTATTGAGGAAATAATTTTACCCCTAGTGTTTGCCACGCGCTAGCGTAGTCAGAATATTTTATCAAAAAGGGCTAAATATTACTTATTAATCATATTTTATAACAATCCTAGCTTAAACGAATTTCATTTACAATCTAATCTATATAAAGAATATTTCTACGGATAGTGAAATATGTCTGCTTTTTTTTTTTTTTTAATAATTTTTAAGTTAAATATGCAATTACAAAAAAAGCAAAAAACTATATTGAAATGGCCAATTACATGAAAAAATAATGTTTGTACATTATTCTGAGTCACTAACTATTAGTCACTCTCTTTTCTTTCTTTTTTTTCAATTCCTTCTATTAGCTCACACTCTCCCTATATATATCTTGTTCAAATTTTCAATCGTTCATAAAATACTTTTTATTCATCCACTCAAGTTCAAATACATTTTTTCGAACTTGCAGTGGATGACACTTCTTGAGGTTAATAGAGTTTTTCAAATATCAATTCAGTAATTAAATTTAATTAATTAATTTAGTTTTTTTTTTTTAGATTTAAGTTGCATAAATCTACCAATAGATTGCGCCAGATAAACTTAAAAAAATGAATGAAAATTGTTTATAAAGGACTTTCTGCAATAGAGTGAAAAAAAGTAGGAATTGACTTCAAAAATTTTTTTTTTTTATATTACTTGTTTATATCAAAGATTATACCAGCCTTGTTGAGGTCTTTCATTGTTACTTAATTACAAATCACACACATCGCAAAAATTATCTTTCATTTCTTTATATATACATACTTTATATATACATTTCTTTATAATACAATTAAATAATGTAATGCAATAAAAGGTAGAGGTTCATTAATTTAATAAATGATTTAGTATTTAGTATAATTTTTGCATAAAAGCGCTTACATTATAATGGGTACAAACTTTTAGTTATTTTCATCTTAGGGGTATGTAATGAAAGATTTTGGAGATCGTTATTCTGCATTATAGCGAATCCGCTTACTTATAGTTTACTTAATTTCCTGCCTGAATCTGTGATCTTCACATTCACATTTATATTACTTGTTTTTTTATTTTATTTTTTATTGCTTGCTAGTAGCATTTAACTGAATAAATTATATATATATATTTTTTTTATCTTATCGTTTCCATTTAAATGGAGAACTTATAGTATATTGGAGCAATTTAAAGACGTCCCTGTAATTCTTGTTTTTATTTCAATTAATTACATTTCTGTCGTTTGTGACAAAATATTACATCTGATATCTGGATCTCTGGATCATTATTCATGTTGCAGAAGTTGGTAAAATTTTGTCAATTTTGCAAGTTCATTTTTTAAATTGTTTGATACATTCAGACTTTTAAGCAACTTTTACGAATGAGAAAGCCTCAACGAAATGGGGAAATTCCTCATGGAAATGAGCATTAAACAGTATCTCATTTACAATCTAGTTTTGAAACCTTCTACCTGAGAAAAGGTGCTTGCAATTGGGCTTTAGGAGCTGTCTTTCTTCAAAGCAAGAATGAATATCCTAGAGTAGGGGTCTCCACACTTTCCCGCCTTGGGGCCATACTGTTTACTCCAGTAAGTACCAAGGGTCAAAACCGTTTCAATTTTTCTGCCATTATCTATATCCGTTCCTGAGGGATTTACAGAATAAAAATCATATGTTTGATTCAGGATATATACATTCCAATAATCGATATACATACATATGCGATACTCTTTACGCCAACTTAACTACCGAGGGAAACCGTGGATGTTCACTAGTTTATAATTTTAGCGGAGTCATTTCAATTATTTGTTAGTTGTTATGCTTAAGTTAAATTGTCGGCGTATTATGGTTGTCATTAAGCTTTACCTAGCAAGTCAATAAAACCGAGTCATTATCATTCTGTGTTTTTTATCCAACTTATTACAGCCACAGTAAGCTATTCACTGTCGCGGGCCGGATGGATGACACTGGCGGGCCGTAGTTTGGAGACCCCTGTCCTAGAGGGTATGGCAGTCGTTTTTTAAATCCTACCTACTACAAAGAGAGAAGTGTTTGCTGTCGTGTAGGCACTGCATACGTTCAGTGGTGATGTCGAAGAAACTGATGTTCCTTCTGATAACCGACCTCTAAAGTCGCTAAAAACTAAACTTCACAAAGGTTGGGCACATAAGTACTTGAAAAGATTAAAGCACAACTAGCTAGATTTTTCCAAGTTCAAAAAAGTAAGCCATATGTCAAAAACGAACCGAAAATGGCAACAATAAATTTCGGTCTAAATTCTGCAATACTGCAAGCTGACATTGTGGGAAAACGCTTGTTCATCATCAACTTCACCGATTCGAGACTTTTCAAGTTCAGTTGAGGTTCACTAATTAAATGGTTCAATAAAGACTGAAAAACAACTTCGCATTTTTGAATTTCTATCGATATCCTTGAAGCACAAAAGTGTAATTCCAACGATTGAGAATGGAACTAAGCATACCACTGGTATACTTTCCCATAGCATAGGAATGGTCCATTGTCCAGGATCAACAGAACATACACAGCCAGAATAACAAACATGTCTGTCACATAAGAGCAAAGCAAAGGCATGTTGTCTCAGATGTTACATTATGTAGCTTATGAGCCATCTCGTAAAAGTGACGAATGAGTTTGCATCCGAACATGAATTTCACCATACGTGAAACAAGTACCTTTGCAATTTTGTAAATCTTTGCAAAAATGACGAATCAATTCGCTGAAGCTGTAATACAAGTCACCACACATGACGGCAATGATGTTCAAGAAAATAAACTGATAGAAGAATATCAGCTGCACTACAACGACTCGAATCAGAATGACGAAGATGTTTTCTTCGAAATCAATGTAAAAGCTGTAATAAAGCTTCATGTAAGGGTCGTTTTCCACTGACACAGAGCAGAAAATTGCCGAGATAAATGGAATCAATATAACTAATAAGATTAGTAAATTCCCAATTCTTCTTTTGCTGTGCGATGGATTTATGCGAGAAATTCCTGCTTTTTTATGATAATAAGTAAGTACGTTTCGTATGAGAAGTTTCTGTGAGTATGTTTTGTACCAAATTATCAGCGGGAATAAACTGCTGAAAGCAAAGGCCATTACAACCTCTTTTGGAGTTGTATGATACATGGTACTCATAATACACGCATACGTTATAAAATTGAATGGTATGCATTAAAATAATGTATTTTTCGCCACTACTTTGTGGAGTTTGGTTTTCGTCAAAGATACTTTTATAAAGGTTAATTCCAAAAACTGTTAGAGTTTTCCAAAGTAGTCCGTAACAATTTTTTGTTTTGTAAAATTTTGAATTGTCTTCAAAAATAGCGTTGCTCTTAATTTCTGTCTGAAGTTTAGCCATCCTTATTAAATTACCAGCAATACGTAACTT